>WBNH01001458.1:310209-338099 GCA_013401255.1 Urocolius indicus
AGGGCCCATGTCGGAGCAGTTGGTGAGGATCTGCAGCCCATGGGAAGGACCCACGCTGGAGAAGTTCATGAGGGACTGTCTCCCGTGGGGAGGGACCCCACAGTGCAGCAGTGGGAAGGGTGAGGAGGCCTCCCCCTGAGAAGCAGCAGCGGCAAAGTCCATCTGGAATGAACTGACTGCAACCCCCATTCCCCATCCCCTGCGCTGCTGGGGGGGAAGGAAAGGGAGTCCCAGGCAGTGGAGGGTTAGGGGGTGGTGTTTTAAGATGGTTTTATTTCTCATCTCCCTGCTTTTATTGTTTCTTTAATAAACCAAACCTTTTTCTCACTAAGTTGAGTCTGTTTTGCCCATGACATTAATTACTGAGTGATCTCTCCATCCTTATGTAACTCACCAGCAGTTTGTTCTATTCCTCTCTCTCTCTCCTGTCCAGTTTAGGAGGGGGAGTGATATTATGACTGGGTGAGTATTGGCCTAAACCACCACACCATTTAAACCAGAGACATGCTAGTTCCCAGCAACATCTCCCTGAAGACACTTCACACCCCCAAACTCACATTCCAAAGGACCAATTTAGCTTCTAACACTTTGTTCCCTCTGAGGGTTGGTTCCCAAATTGCAGCTGAATTCGATTGCAGCTACTGCAATGTCAACTCATTGCAAGGCCCTGAGATTCCCCAAAGGGCTTGGTTGCAAACAGCCTCTGCAAGAGCTGCTGGGGAATAAGCCAAGGGAAAAAGATTCTCCTTCCAGGCTGGATTCAGGATGAGAGGTGGCACTTGGGATAATGCACTTGCAGAGCCTGAATCCATGATTGAATATGAGCTGCTTGTTAAGTCAGGTTTGAGCTGGAACTTGAGGCTTAAGACTGGGAAGAAGGAAGAGATGCTGTGCAAAGGGTGTGAGCAGAATGAAGTGAGCTCCCCATTGCTTTAGGAGAGGTGATCTAAATCCCCAGGGGACTATTCCTGTGGCCCTTCTGCCCTCTTGCAGTCTGGAAGGAGAGGATAACTCCAGCATCTGCCTGAGGACAAGCCCAGTCTGACTTAAAAGCTGGAGAGCTGAGCTCTGCAAGCTCCCAAAGGGATAAACAAAGCCCAGAACCTGAAGCATTTGATTCTTTCAGCCCTTTAGGCTCTAAAACCAACTTTACCATCCTCTTAGCTCGGATTGCCACTGGTAAAGTACAGTTATCCTTCATTTGTGAGTGGATTTCTTGCTAAGTCTGAGCTGTTGCAGGATAAACTGAGCCTCTGCCTGTGCTCACAGGCCAAACTCTGGCTGCAGGGTGAAAACACTTCCATCAACAAGTAACTGTGCTGCACACACAGGCACCCTCAGAGGGGTGCAGAGGAGCTTCATTCACCTCAGAGGGGTGCAGAGGAGCTTCAGCCACCTCAGAGGGGTGCAGTGGAGGCTCATTTACCTCAGAGAGGTGCAGAGGAGCTTCATCCACATTAGAGGGGTGCAGAGCAGCTTCACCCTTTCCAGAGCCACTTACCCAGCCACAGGGCCCCATCTGTATCCAGCTGTGTTGCACCCAAGGGGGAAGAGCCAGCAATGGGGGCTTCGTTGCCAACTTGAAGGGAGCCTTCTCTTTGTACCCTGCTCCCAGAGGGAGGGAGGGAAGAAGAAACAGAAAATGAGCCACCTTAGAGGAAAAACCCCCAGAGCTGCCCTCTGCTTTACACTAAATCCAGCCCCTGGGCATCATCAGCCCTTCTCTGCCTGAGGAGGAGTGGGGAGCAGAGCTCTGCCTCAGGCCACACAGCCAGTGGCAAGTGCCAAGCATCCCCTGGGCATCCCTCAGCCCTGCCAGGGGCCACAGCTTTCCTCCTGCACCCTCCAGCAGGAATCCCTGGCATGTCAGCCATGCTCACCACTCCCACTACCCATCCAAATAAGAAGGGACAGAATGTCAAAGCCTCAGTCACTCCCCCCAAAATAAAAGGCAAGAGCCTTTTGCATCCCCTTGAACCCATCCCTTTGGCATTCCCAATGTCCCTTTGGCACTCCCTGGGTCCCTTTGGCATTCCCAGGCGTGTCACAACATGTCACAGCCCACGTGTGGCCTCTCCCCTGTCATCACCCAAGAAGAGAAGTGACCCTGTGAGTCAGCCTCCCCAGTTCTCAGCTTCCCCATCAGCTCCCAGTCCCCCTCCTGCTTCCCCCCACCCCTCCACACCTGGAGGCTTTGATGTGGATCCACTGGTTGGTGTTGACTGGGATGGTGGAGCTCAGGATGACAGGTTTGGAGCCCAGGTCATAAGCCATCTGGACAAAACCATCCACAATGGCCAGGGCAATGTAGTCTGAGCGCTCCAGCCCTTTGCCACTCCACAGGATCAGCCCCTGAGTGGCTTCTGTTTTGATGCTCAGCTCAAAGTGGTTTGATTGCAAAGCTTTCTCACTGCAGGGGAGAAAGGAGAGTTAATAAAGGTGGCTCCCCCCAAAGGACCAGGCAAGCCAGGGTGTTTCCAGCTGAGGATAAGCTTCAGCTCACCTCTGGCACAGGAGGCTCAAGCCTTGGCTGCCTCTCACAACCCTCCCATCAGCCCAGGCCTTGCTGCATGGCAGAGGGAGCAGGTGGAAAGCTCTAAACCAGGCCACAGCAGCAGAGAAATGATCCTCTGGAGGCCTCTAACTCAGCTCCCACCATTGCCAGGGCTAGGTGAGGGCAGCTGGGGCTCTGCCCAGTTGCATTTGGGAACACTCAGACTGGAGCTGCTCCATCTTCCTGCTGAGCTGAGCAGGGGCTGCACAGTGCCCTGGGGAACAGAGTCTTTTCACTCCCAGGATTCTGGAGTCTGAAGCTACTGCCCCTTCCTTTTGCCCTCTGTGGAGCAGAGGCACAGCATCTCCTGTGAGCTGTGGCACACAAGGCTGGGGAGTTTGCCTCCTTAGACACAGGGGCTGAAGGTAGAGATGTGGGACATGGGCCAGTGCTCAGCCTTGAGCCAGCCAGCAAAAAAGCTTTTCCCCCCTGAACTGCCTTTGATTTTGGGAGAGGTCAGAACAAAGAGAGCTCAGCTGGGCCTGATGGAGAGGCTGCATTTCACCCCCACTCCCTTGGCATCCCCAGCTTTGCTCAGTCCCTTTTGGAAGGGGTGAAAAGCTCTTGGCAAGAGGTGAGGTTGTCTTTTGGAGCCACCATCCCCTATCCTGGGATGCTGTGACACATTCTGCTGACACATATGCCCACCACACAACACAGACAGCTTCTTATTGCCAATGGACATTGCATCCAGAGGGGCTGGACAAGGGCTCTGCACAAAGCCTCAAGGCAACTCCACCTCTCCCTTCACTTTGCTGCCTAAATCCCCAAGAGCAAGGGCCAGAGCTGGAGCTGCTGTTCCTCTGCTGTCCCTCCAGCCCAGGAACCTGTTGGTGAGCAACATCCTTCATGTTTTACCTTCCTCACCTGCAGAGCTGCATCCCTTACAAACACAAAGGCCTGGGGAAGGACACACGGGACACACACACACACACACAGAGAGAGAGAAGTGCTGAGGCAGCCACAGCAGAGCATGAAACACAAGAGCTGGAAGCCTGGCACACACTCACCTGGGCTCCACGGGGTAGTCCAGAGCTTCAGGACTAAGATGCAGGAAGAAAGGGGAGCATGCCATAAGCACAGGGCAGCAGAGACCCTTCCCTCCCCCCCTTTCTGCTCCCCCAGGCCACAGCCCTTCACCCTACACACAGCCCAAGATGAGGAAACCCCCCTGAGCACAAGCAAGAAGCCTCAGCCTTGGGGGGAGGGTGGTTTATTCCCTCCTTGGGGTTGTTTTCTCCAGCCAGTGCTGAGTTGGCAAGTTGCTGCTGAAGCAGGGTGAGCATAAGACTGCCAGGGAGTGCAGGAGGCAGGGACTCTGCAATGCCCTGCTGGGGCAAACTGCTGGCAGGACAGTGGGGGAAGGCAGACCTTTGGACACTTTGCTCAAGGACAAGACCTGCAGGCAGGTCTGAGGCTGGTTCTGGTGGCTGAATGGGTCAAACTGACTCAGCCTGGAGGTACTTGGGTGGGCATGGAGAAGGGGAAAACCCAGGGCTACAGCTGTGCTGGGTGTTAGGAGCTCCAATCCCAGCTTCACCAGCAGCTCCAGGTGGAGATAAGAAACACATATGTCCCATAAACACCCCTCTCCATGGGGCATGTTGAGACCAGCAGAGTCTCAAGAAACAATGGGAGTGTTAAGTCCTGCCCAGGACCTGCTTGGAGGGAGAAAGAATTGCTTTTTATGGGCCCTTTAGCCCTGGGCATGGCCACTGAGTGCTGCTGCCAAATGCCAGCAGAGGAGTGCTAAGCTCCCTTGCAGGATGAGGCATATACAGCTGAAATAGGCTGCCTCAGGCAGGGAGGGAGCTGGCAGTGGTGACTTTCCCTTTGCAGAGCCCTAGGAGAGGCAGGACACATAAGGCAGCAGCTTTCTGCTCCTCTGCAGGGATGGACAGCCTCAGGGCAGAGCTGTGGTGCAGGCCACCACGTGCTTCTTGTCATTGCAGGGCATTGCCTAGCTCAGGAGGATGCTTGGCTCCTAAAAAGCCCTTTCCAAACCCCAAGAGCACCTCCCAAACCATTGGTGGGCATGCAGGTGCTGGGGCTCCCCAGGTGCTGACATGCACACATGCAGCTCAGCCTCCCAGGCCCTTGTCTTGAGCTCAGCTTATAAGAAATGAGGTGAAATGGGGATGTGATGGGCACTCAAACTCTCCCCCTCACACTAGGGAATACAGCTGCATGACCTCAGTGCTTCTCTTCCCCTCCTGTTGCTCAGCAAGCAAAGAGCTTGCCCAGTCTGCTCTGGGGAAGAAGCTCTTTTCCCCTCCCTGCTTGCCCAAGCCCTTCTTCTGCTCCCCTGGCCACATGCCACGTTGGGAGAGCTTGCCCATGTCACACACCCTTGAGTGGGCAATATCCTCCTAATCCTCAGCCTGACCTCCCCACTACAGCTGCAATGCCACACTCCTTGATGCAACAACATCAAGGATGAGCATCCCTTATCCCCCATCAGCTGGGCCTTTGCTGCTGATGGAAAGGGGTTAAAACCACAGGAGCTTTCTTCTTCTGCTCTCACCCTCTTAAACTAAGTTTGCTGGGCCAAGGTGTGAGTGCAGCAGAGCCTGGCAGCACGGCTCCTGCTGTGTCCTGCCTGCCTTTGGGTCCCTCTACAGCTTCATCAGCTCCTCAACCTCCTCCTCTTCACCCTCAGATGGGAATGCTTGCCCCTGGCAGAAGATCTGGGATGGAGTTATTCCTCCTGTATTCCTCCTCCCACCCCTACCCTGCTCCCTTGGGTGGCAATGGGAGAGGTGGTGGAGGGCAGATGGCTGCAAGGGGCAGCTGGGCACTGGACAGGGCTGTACTTACACAGGGATCTCATTGGTGAGGTGGCTTGAAAACAAAGAAACAAGGACATTGAGAAGAGACAGACAGAGACAAGACAAACAACAGCTCAACACAGACACCCTCCCCAGGCAGACTGGGGAAGCTGAAGGTGGAAGGAGCCTCATGCATTACCCTGTCCCAGTGCCCTGGAGCTGGGAATTAACCCTTGGAGCTGGTAGGAACAGAATGCTGAGGAAGGGTATTGAGACAAACCACAGCAATGTCCCCCCAGGAGAAATACCCAGCCCAGAGGAAGCTCAGGCAGCAGCTGTGTACAGGCTCTGCTCACCTCCAGAGAGAAGCCCCAGAGACCACAGGGTCCAAATACAGCCCCTTAATCCACGAGCTCAGGGAAGGGCAGATGCTGGAGACAGCTACCAAGGTCTTGCAGCAGCCTCAGCTCAAGTCTGGCTGCACAGTCAGCCAGAGAGACAAAGGAGCTGGCAGACAGGCACGAAGGAAACCACAGCCACCACAGCTATCTCTTCCCTCAGCACAGCTCATCCCCAGCCCATCACCAGCAGTGAAAACCTGCTCCCAAAGCAGCCTGTGCTGAGGCAGAAGGTGACCCACAGGCTGCAGGGTGAGAGCATCCACACATGGAGCTGGCCAGGTGGGGAAAGCACTCTGCCAACAAGGCAGTTGCTGCTCACAGCCCCTCTTTGGCTTGTTCCTTCCTTTGAGCATTGCACTTGGGCATCTTCAACCATAGCTCTTGCTCCTGCCAACAGCCCTAAGTCCTTGCTTTGGGCTTGGCTCAGCTCAGCAGCCAGGTTACCTCTTTGTCACGGCGTTGTGGTACTCCATAAACGTCCTGCCATCGAAAGCAATGGCCTCTGCATCTCCAGCAGCCTTCTCAATCATCACTGGAGGTGGGAGAAGAGGAGAAAAAAAAAGCTGTTCAGGCAACACAGCACAGCTCTGAGCAGGAAAACTCCCTTTTTACCCTGAGCATTCCTTACAGCACAAGGACAAGCAGGGAGCTGCCATCCCCTGGGGCACATCAGCACTGTGGCAGGCTCCTGGGAAGGCAGGAGGTGACAGAGCTGTGCCCCTGGGCAGCAGCATTTGCCCTGCAGGGTGTGCATTGCTGAGGGATGGCAGAGCTGCACAGCAGTGCCAGCCTGCAGCTGCCATGGTTTCCTTCCCCACGAGCCCTCCCTACAGCTGCCACAGTCACGAAGCCTCAGCGAGGTCTGGGCCACCCTGTGAAGAGGTTTCCCAGCCTTGGTTGGGCTGTTGGGGGAGGATGTGTGGCTAGAAGCAGGCTGGCAGGCTCACCTTTGTCACAGTGAGCCCCAGAGAAGCCCCTCTGGCACACACACTCGTAGCTCTCCAGCCTGGGGCTGCAGGCGCCGCCGTTCTGACAGGGGTTGGGCTGCTGGGTACAGGGGTGGCCTCGGAAAGGGGAGATCTCCACAGCCCTGAGGATGTGCTGCTCCTTCAGCACAGGCACCCCCTTGATGGAGATCTGGCAGATACAAAGCAAGAGGGAAGCACAGGGGTCAGTTTTCCTCACCTTCACCTCTGACATGGACCCACAACAATCACACAGATGTGGCATCCCTTGGGGTGCAAAAGCCCTTGAAGCTCCTGGAGCCCACTCAGTGCCCTCCCCCTGCCCAGCCCAGCACTGACCCACAGCCCTCAGCACCTCAGCCCCACAGCTCTGGGATCCCTCCAGGGCTGGGCACTGCCCCAGCTCCCTGGGCAGCCTGGCACAGGGGCTGACACCCCTCTCAGGGAAACAGTTCTGCCTCAGCTCCAACCTCAACCTCCCCTGGGGCAACTTGAAGCTATTTTCCTGTTGAAATGAGGCTCCTGCTCCCAGATTTGTCCTCACCTTCCTCCAGTTGATGCCACCACCAGTTTGGATGGTACATCTCCCAGGCAGATGCCTGCCCTGGGCTGGTTGCTGGTTGCCTTACCCTCTGCACAGCTCCACTGAAGCTGCTGGAGATGGCAGCTGCTCGAGCCAGCTTGCTGAAATCAGGGGCTCCCCCCACATAAAAAGGCTCCTTCAGGTTCAGGAAGGTGTGAGGCACCTGTGGAAGAGAGGAGAGAAGCTGAGATGGTGAAGATCACAGGATGGTGGAGGGTTGGAAGGGGACCTCCAGAGATCTTGGCACACAAGGGGAAGATACCCTGAGGCTTTTCATTTTGGGGAGATGCAGTTTGAATGATCTCAGGGGCCTCTGGTTTTGTGTGTGCCCCCTCCCCTCAAACCCACACACACAAAGAGTGCTTCAGTCCCCTCATGTTTCAACCCAAATCCCTTCCAGCAAAGGGCTGGAGGAGGTTCTCCTGCATCTCCCATGGCTGTGTGCTTGGAGGAAGAAGCCTCCCATCCTTACTATCACCCTGAACAGCGTGGAAAGGTCCAGGAGTGTCTTCAACCACATGCTTTAAGTGGGCAAAAACCAGGAGAGATGGTCCCAGAGGCACAGATGCAGTTACATGAGTCACTAGCTAATGCTTTGTGAAGAGGAGGAACATGAGGCAGGTAAATGTGAAATGCTTCTGAAACAGGATGGGAACAACTGGCTGGAAATGAATGGTTGGGGAGGAGTGTGTCTAATCTACAGAGATCCTAAAGCTGCTGGCTCAGAGAGGAAAGGGAGTGGGGTGAAACACTGAGATCTGGATGGCAAACAAGAGCAGGAGGTGCCAATGGCAGATGAGATGGGAGGATGCAGGGGGTTCATACTTATCTTTACCTTACGGGATTTCTGGGATCCAGACAGCAAAGGGAGGGAAAAAATACACATGAAAGTCACAGGCAGAGAGAGAAAGAGAGAGAGAGAGAGAAGGGAGATCAGTGGGTAACATCATAACATGCAGAGCTGCAAGTGTGCTGCAACCAGGGTGAGCAGGGAAGGGGAAGGGGAGGTGCAGAAGGCAGCAAGAGGGGCTGCCAGCCATGGGAAACCTGCCAAGAGCAGAGTGAGGGGAGGAAGAGATCCCTGCTAGTGCAGGAATCATCACCATCTTGATGCTGAACTTGTGGGTGGATCCTTAAGGATGAGATCAGCAGCAGATGGGGCTTTTCCTGCCTTACCAGCTTCCCCACTGGAAAGGAGACCAGTGCAGCCCCAAGGTTGAGCAGAGGGGACAGGGCACAGGGGGGTGGCAGAGAGGTAACGTTGACAGCTTGGAAAGAGGAGAGAAAGCACTGAGGGGCTCTGCAGCAACACTGCAAAGGGGCTTTTCATAGCCTGTGCCATTCCCCCCAGATTGTTTCTGTGCAGCCAGACTGGTGAGGGGCTGGAGCTCAGCTCCAGGGACACACAGGGGCTGGTTCAAAGGCCAAGGCAGTGGCTGCAAGGGCTGCAAGGGTGAGCTCCTGAGCCTCCACCAGCCCAGGGATACGCAAGAACCTGGGAAAAAGGGTGTGTGTGTGTGTCTAGATGTGTGTGTGTGCAGGTGTGTGAGGGGAGGCCGAGTCCAACACAGCCCCTAAAGCAAAGCCCCTGAGATTCAGGGTACACACGTTACTGGCAAAAGCTGCTGCAGGTCCGTGTGTGTGTGGTGGGGGATGAGCTGGGAGACTGGAGGCTTCCACCTTTGCAGTTGGGGTCCCCACAATGCCAGGCCCAGGCTGCAGAGCAGCTCTGAGAGCCAGGCAAGCTCTGCCCTGCAGCATCCTCTCTCTCCATCAGTCTTCCCTCTCCCAGCCACACACCAAAAGCTCACCACGTGCCTGTAAACTTCTCAGCTCATTGCAGAGGTGACAGGGACAGGGTTTGGAAGCCCAGAGAGCTCTCCCTGGCTCATCAACTCACCGGGGACTCTCCCATCACCCTCTGGCCGTGGTTGATCCTCATCACGCCCTTGCGCCCGTTCCTCTCCAGCGACACGCTGAGCCAGCTGTTGAGGGGAACTGGCTCTTTGCTCCTGGGGGTAAGGAGATGGAAAAGACACAGGGGTGAGAGTTGTGCCATCATCACCTGCAAACACAGCCCTGCAAAGCTCCTCTGACCAACCAGCATGAGCTGGCTCAGCTTGCAGCCTCCTGGCCAGCCTGGCAGTAGCCTGGCAAGAAGCAGAAGCCAAGGGCAAGCTCAGCACTGCACTGTCCCAAAGCCCATCCCTGCCAAGAGCTGAGGCCAGTCTGAAGCCTGCTCCCTCCCCTGCTTCCTTACAGTTTGTCTTTGAGCTCCCCTCCTGAGCTCAAAGCCAGTGTTGGATGTTGAAAGCCAGCATTGTCCCTCATAGAATGGCAGGGTTGGAAGGGACCTCTAGAGATCACGAAGTCCAACCTCCCTGCAGAAGCAACCTATGTCATCTCCAGTACCCTGACAAGCAGCTCCCCAGCCCTCAGCTCACCCTACCTGAGCACAGCTGCTCCTTTGCCCAGGTCGTATCTGTACTCCAGGTACCCATCATGTAAGGCCAGAGACACAAAGTCCCCTTTGCCATCTGTCTTCTGGCCATTATAGAAGATCATGCCACTGGGGTTCTTGGCCAGGAACACAACTTCCATTGACATTTTGTCCCTGAGGAGAGAAGGGTGATGGATAACCTCCAATCCAGCTGCACACACAACCCTCCTCCTCTGTCCCACTGGAAGAGCTCTGCCTGCTTGGGACTGGAGGTATGGCAGAGGTGCCACCCCTGGAAGGCAGAGTAAGAGATCCATCTGCCACATCTGGGATGCTGCTGGCTCAGTCTGGCTGCAGGAGCTCTGGCAATGCCAGTCCCTCTGGACAAAAGCTTCCAGCAGGCGAAAGGAAAGTCCTCCAGGGAGAGCTGGAGTGTGTCAAGGGGGCTCAGAGCATGACCTGTCTCCCCTGAGGCAGCCAGGCAGGCCATGTGCCCACCTGCCCCTCTCCCATTCCCTGGTACTTACTGCAGGTCAGGAACAAAGGTCTGCAGCCCATTCAGCTCCAGGTAGGAGAAGCCATTGAACTCTGGTAGGAAGGGCATGGTGTGGTCCTGCTCTGTCACTGGCCACAGAGGAAGGAATGGTGAGGAAGAGGAGGCAGAGCAGTTTCAGTCAGTGCCCCAGAGCCATGGCAGGCAAGGCCTCCTGGCCAGGGCACCCCTGCCCTGCCAGTCCCCAGCCTCCCAGCCCTGCCAGCTCCCTGCCCTGCCAGTCCCCAGCCTCCCTGCCCTGCCAGTCCCCAGCTCCCTGCCCTGCCAACCCCCAGCCTCCCAGCCCTGCCAGCCCCCAGCTCCCTGCCCTGCCAGTCCCCAGCTCTCTGCCCTGCCAGTCCCCAGCCCCTTGCTCTGCCAGCCCCCAGCCCCTTGCTCTGCCAGCCCCCAGCCCACCTCGCTCGCAGAAGTCTCCTTCCCTGCCCATGGGACAGGCACACATGGCACCTCCCTCAGGCAGCACCAGGCAGGTGGCAGAGATGTGGCAGGGTGTAGGGTCACAGGGATTCTTCTCATCAGCACATGTTGGGCCTAAAATCACACAATCCTTTGGGTTGGAAAAGCCCCTGAAACTCCTGGAGCCCACTCAGTGCCCTCCCCCGGCCCAGCCCAGCACTGACCCACAGCCCTCAGCACCTCAGCCCCACGGCTTTGGGATCCCTTCAGGGCTGGGCACTGCCCCAGCTCCCTGGGCAGCCTGGCACAGGGGCTGACACCCCTCTCAGGGAAACAGATCTTACTAAAAAGAAAGAAAAAGCAGCCTGTCCTGTCAGCATCTCAAACCAACAGCCTCCAGGCATGATCTGGCCAGGGACAAATGTCTCCTGTGTCTCCAGTCTCAAGTGGGCTTCCCATGACACAAGCAGCCCCCTGCAGTGGGGAACAGCAGGAGGGTGTGGAGGCTCCTCAGGAGGTTTCCAACCCCATCTGGACACATTCCTGTGCCCCTTGAGTAAGGGGAACCTGCTTGAGCAGGGGCTGGGGCTGCAGCAGCTCTGCAGGGCCCTTCCCGTCCCCATCACTCTGGGATTCTGGGATCCCTTTTGCCAGCCTAAAATTCAAAAGGCCTTTTTGTGTGTGTGTGTGTGTGTGTGTGTGTGTGTGCATGAGAACAAACAGATCCTGGCCTTTGTCTTATGCTGCAGGTGAACAGCTCTGCACTCCACATTCACTGACTGTAGCTGCAGTTTCACCCCCCACTCACCCCCTCCTTCTCCCCCTCCGCCGCTGCCGCTCCTGCAGCGCATTCCCTCCCCCTTCTCCCTCTTTCAAGAGCTTCAGCCTGGCTCTCCCCACACCTGTGTAGCTGTGCAGACACTGGCAGTGGAACATCTGGGCCTCCTTGGCGTGGCAGATGCCAGCGTGGTGGCAGGGGTTGGGCTGGCAGGGGTCACTGCCACACTGCCCCACGCCGCTGCCGTACAGCACGTCACCTCCCTCTTCCCGCAGCTCCCGAGCCTGGTTGTTGATGTCCAGCAATCGGATGCAGC
Organism: Urocolius indicus; assembly: GCA_013401255.1. Classification (NCBI taxonomy): domain Eukaryota; kingdom Metazoa; phylum Chordata; class Aves; order Coliiformes; family Coliidae; genus Urocolius; species Urocolius indicus. Next base: position 321,964 of record WBNH01001458.1, read on the forward strand.
CCCTCAGCCCCACGGCGACCCCAGTCCGATCTGCTACCCTGTGAGAGCACATACACACACTCAGTAGGGTATAAAGGAGGGGTTCAGAGAGTCTCAAGGGTTGAGTAAGGGTTCCCAGTCTCACTGGGAAGATCATCCAGTGTAACCCCAACCTGCCAGAGCAGCAGCACCTAGAGCGGGGCACACAGGGACTCATCCAGCTGGGCTGGGATGTCTCCAGAGCAGGAGACTCCACAATTCACCTGGGCAGCTCCTGCCAGTGCTCCCTCACCTCAACAGAGAACAAATTCTGCCTTGTGTTTCCCTGGAATCCCTTATAATAGAATTGTTTTAGCTAGAAGAGACCTTTAAGATCATTGATCCCAGCCCTGTCACCCACCAGCCCATTGCCCTCAGGGCAACACCACTGAAACCCCTCCAGGGCTGGTGACTCCAGCAGCTCCCAGGGCAGCTCAGTGGCTCACAACCCTCCAATTCCAGTTCTGTTCCAGCTTGTGCCTGTTGTCCCTTGTCCTGTTATTGGCCATCACTGAGCACAGCCTGGCTCCAGCCTCCTCACACCCAGCCCTGATGCATTTGTAAATACACCCCTCAGGCTCCTCTTCTCCAAGCTGCAGAGCCCCAGCTCCCTCAGCCTTCCATCAGCAGGCAGATGCTCCACTCCCTTCATCACCTCTGTGGCCCTGCACTGAACTCTCTCCAGCAGCTCCCTGTCCTTCTGCAACTGAGGGGCCCAGAACTGGACACAATGTCCCAGATGTGGGCTCAGGAGGGCAGAGCAGAGGGGCAGCAGAACCTCTCTGACCTACTGCCCACAGGCCTTCTCATCCCCTCAGCATCTTGGTGGCCCTGCACTGGCCTCTCTCCAGCACTTCCCTGACTCTCTGCAGCTGGGGAGCCCAGAACTGGACACAGGACTCCAGCTGAGCATCAGCAGGGCAAGAGCAGAGGGGGAGCAGATTCTGCCTCAACCTGCTGCCCACACTCTTCCTGATGCCCTCAGGATGCCATTGGCCTCTTGCCCACGAGGGCACAATGCTGGCTCATGCTCATCCTGCTGCCCATCAGCACAGCACCTCCAGCTCCCTTTCCCCTCCACTCCTCTCTCAGACTCCACTCCCCAGCCTGCACTGGTACCTGGGCTTGTTCTTTCCCAGCCATAACACTCCTCACTGACCCTGATTGACTTTCCTTGGCTTTTCCCCCTCCCTAACCCTCTCCTTACAAGCTGTGTGCAGTGAGACAGGCAGGACTGCAGCCTCCCCCACTGACTCACACAGGCAGCTGATCCTCAGGGGCTCCCCCGATGAAGAGGTCGGTGTCCAGGTTGAGCCCGTCGGTGCCGGGGGGGCTGTCGCCGCTCACTTGGGGTTCCCCATCCACGGCCAAGGCACCGTTGCGCCTGTTCCTGTTCACCACCACCTGGTGCCACTTGCCAGGCTCCACACGCACCTTGCTGCTGATGATACCGGTGCCGGAGCCAGTGTTGAACCTGGAGCAGGGAAATAGGGGAAGCTTGGGGCTGTGGCATCGTAACGAGGGCCATGTGGACCAGGCTCTGAGCATCACCCGCTGTCTGGGAACTCTCACCTCTCTCCTCACCCACCTCACCTCACTGCAAACCTGCACCTTTGGCTTTTGGGCTTAGAGAAACCATCTGAGCTCAGCTTTCTGAGGTCTTTCCAAACCCTTTCTCTTCTCCCATCCCACCTCCCTACTCCTCATAGTGCTTTTGCCAGCACAGAAACGGTGCCAAAGACACCTCTCACTTGCTCAAAACATAGAAACAACCCCCCCAACACCTTCCAGCTTTCCCAACCTCAAACTGAAATGATCCATTTCATTAAGCTAATTCCACATTTGAGGTCAATGGATCAACTGTGTTGAGAAGTGCCACAGGGAATGAATCCCCTCAACATGTGACACTGGGGCAGAAACCATTCCCTGTCCTCTCACTCATCTGATGTTTAAGCTCAAGGGATCACTCCAGCAACATCCCTCCCCTCCACAGCCTGTAGGGCTGAGGAAAAAGGCACCTACCTGAGCTCCACGAAGCCATTGACCAGTGCCAAGGAGATGAAGTCTTTGCCATGGTTCTGGCCATTGTAGAGCAGCAGCCCATTGAGCTCCAGGGCGCGGAACTCCAGGGCGATGCGCACCGTGTGATACGCCTTCAGCATCTTGAAGGCCAGGTAGGACTTGCCACCAAAGCTGGGGATGAAGTACCTGATGGCTGCAAGAGCCAGGGGAAAGGCAGAGAAAGGAGAAAGGGATGAAGTAGAGGAAGATAAAGACCTGACATAGAGTTGTTTGGGTTGGAAAAGGCCCTTGAAGCTCCTGGAGCCCACCCAGTGCCCAGCCCAGCACTGACCCTCAGCACCTCAGCCCCAGGGCTTTGGGATCCTTGCAGGGCTGGGCACTGCCCCAGCTCCCTGGGCAGCCTGGCACAGGGGCTGACTCCCCTCTCAGGGAAATAGTTCTGCCTCAGCTCCAACCTCAACCTCCCCTGGGGCAAATCCAGCCCCTTTCCTCTTGTCCTGTTCTGCACTACCGGGGAGCAGAGCCCCAGCTCCCTGTACCCCTGGGGCTGCCAGTGTGCTGGGCAGAGCCAGCCCTGCTGTGGCACTCACGTTTCTCACAGACCACACCACCCTTGCCCGCGGGGCAGCTGCAGGTAAAGTCCTTCCCGTCGTCCTCGCAGGTGCCGCCGTGCAGACAGGGCTGGGAGTCACAGGGCCTTGGGGGTCTCTTCGTGGGCTTCCTCCTGGTGCTGGCAGGGAAGCTGGAGCTGGGAGTGGGTCTCCTGGTGCCCAGAGCTGCCACAGCCTTGGTGCTGGCCAGGAGACGTGGGTGCCCGGTGCTGGCAGGGCTGGCTGTGCCAGAGCGGCGCGTGCTGGAGGCTGCCATGGTGGTGGCCGTGGTTGTGGTCACCGTGGTGGTGAAGAGCCTGGGGATCCAGTCTGAAAGGCAGTAAGTAACATGCAGGTAGAGGCTGGTGCATTGCAAGTCCCTCTCTGGAAAGCTGCTCTGGCTTTTGTAGGGGTGATGGCAGCAGAAAAAAAAGCCTTGGACAGACCCTCTCCTGAGCTGCCACTTGCCCCAAAGCTCTCCTCTGCTCTCCAGGCCCCAGGGCTACCACTGCATGGCCTGGTCTGTGAGTCCAGCAGCATGGAGTATGTGTCTGCACAAGGCATGGCTCTGCACAGGGCATCTGTCTGCATAGGGCATGTGTCTGCACAGGGCATGGCTCTGCACAGGGCACAGGCTCTGCACAGGGCACGGCTCTGCACAGGGCATGCACATGGCACAGGCTCTGCACAGGGCATGCACATGGCACAGGCTCTGCACAGGGCATAGGCTCTGCACAGGGCATGCACATGGCACAGGCTCTGCACAGGGCATAGGCTCTGCACAGGGCTACCACTCAGAAGGGCTCTAGCTCTCCAAGAGATCATGTGGGCTAGAGGCTGGCTACCACTCAGAAGGGCTCTGGCTCCCCAGGACTGTGGGCAATGCAATGTTACCACAGTGCTGCACTGCTGCTCACCAGGTTGCTGTGGAAGAAGGGAGCAACTTCACCCCTTTCATGGCCTTCCTGAGTTGACAACAAGTCTGGGCACATGGACTAACCTCTGAGCTCTGGAGAACACTCTGAGGAAGCATTTGATGCTGGAGATGAAAGGCCCTTTGAAAGCCTAAACCAAGAGAAAGGGATTGACCACGGAGAGAGGAGGCTCACCAAAGTCCATGAATTTCACATGCTCCTGCTGGGGCTTCTTCACCAGGATGGTCTTTTTCTTGGAAGCTTTGATCTGCTTCAGCAGGGCCCCCTGGACATCAGCTGCTGTGTAAGAAGTGGCTGAGAGTAGCCAGGAGGAGAAAAAGAGAGAGACAAGAGTGAAGATGCAGTTTCTATCTCACAATCTCCCCACAAAGCAGCAGAATCATTCCCGTTCCTTAGGAAAACCCTTCCAGCCTTGCAGCTCTCACCTGGATCGAAGTGAGCCTCCACAATAACCCTCACAGCACTGCTCTGGCCCAGGTCCCTCACACGGATGCTCCTGAAATCCTTCTGCACGTCAGAGCTACGGAACAGCTCGTCCAGCTGCGTGGGTAAAGGGTGAGGGAGGAGGAAAGAGAAACAAACTGATTACCAGGGAGATCTGAGGACACAGATCCTTTCAGTCAAAGAGCTTGATTCTCAGGGAGTCTCTCTTTTCAGCCCACAGAGGTTTGCACCAAGACCATCCTGCTGATGCTCTGCAGGGTGGACATTTCCCATGGCCCCTACTCTTTATGGCCTGCAGCATTGAAAGGGAAGAACAGGATCTAGATATCAAGTGAGGATCCCCATCATACTCATGAGGAAGACTGAAACAGAGCCAAAGCAGAGCCACCTTGCACTTGAGACAGGATTTATCTGCTGTGTGGCATCTGAGCCTCACTGATCTCTTCTAAAGCTGTGTAAACCTGCTTAGGCACTTGGCAAAACCCCAGAAGGCATCATTCTGCATCTTTAAGCAGCTGATTGCCTTTTAAAACTCTTCAGATGTTGCAGGATTTGTCTGATCTCACATGCAGAAGACAGTGACAGTCCAAGGCTTAGAGCAAAGCAGGGCTTTAACAGCCCTGTTAGCTGTGTGGCCAGGGCTGGAGCAGCAGGTTTCATTCACAGCTCTTGGCTTCAAAACAATGACAGAAGAAAGTAATTCACTGCCTAATGGCCCCATGGTATAGTCTGCTCCCTGAAAACTTGGGCACAGAAGGGGTAAAGGAGCACATCTATCCATGGGCACCTGCAGGGAACAAAAGGGCTGTGGCAGGAACCCTCAGCTCAGCCACAAATGGTCTCTTAGACAGGGCCTGTGACACCCCCAACCTGGGCAAAACAAACACCAGCAAAGCCTCTTCAAAGCCTTTTTGGGGAGGCAAATGGATGGAGCAGTGAATGAAGCTTTAGTGTGTGTGTGTGTGTTTGCATCCTTGGGTGGAAGCCACTGTTGTTGTACTGGGAAACGTTCCTATTGTGATCCAGAGCTGCAGGAACCATATGGTCCATATGCCAGGCACACATCTGCTTATATGGCTGTGCTGAGGGCTTGCCAGCTCCTCAGTGCAGCTTGGAAGCAGCTCTGAGTATGTTCAATCTCCTTGCTAGGATGCTTTGTATCTGTTGTGCCACCCTGCAGGCCACAGGACAATGTGGCTACACCCCTCAGTGCTTCCTTGGCATGCCCAGAAGTACACACAGCCACCCAAAACCCACCTCCTCTGGGAGCTGGCAGAGCAGGGGAAGGTCCTTAAAGGTGGGAGACTGCATTTACACCAGCAGCTTCCCTAGTTGTGTGGCTCAGCTGGAGAGATAAATGGGCTTTGGACAGCTTTTTGGTTTAAGGGCTTTGCATGGAGATGGGGACACTTTGGGAAATCCCAGAGCCACAGAGTGATGGGGATGGGAAAGGCCCTGCAGAGCTGCCCCAGCCCCTGCTACAGCACATTCCCCTCACTCAAGGGGCACAGGAACGTGTCCAGGTGGGGTTGGAAACCTGCTGAGAAGGAGATTCCACAAGAAGTTCTTGTCTAAACAGCAAGATCCAGCTGAAAAAGGGGTGATTTTCAACCCAGCACATGACAAAGGATGGAAACCACTGACCCAGCATGTGCTTGAGGCTGCTGACACGTGCAGATTAACAGGAGGTTGGAGAAATTCCCAGTGGGCACCTCTCAGACACAACTGGTGCATCATCTCCTCACACTCTTTAAGTGCCCATCCCATAGAAGTGCTGGCCCTGGCCATAAGCCACATTCACACCCAACTTTTATAGGTTAAAACCAGAACACAACAGAACAAAGCAGAACCCTTAAAGCTCCACCATGGAGTAAAGCCCCTCCAAGGCACTCAACACAGGGGCCCTGCAACAAGCACCTGGGAAGCAGTGCCCAGAGAGCTGCCAGCACTCACTCCCTGCTTTTCTGGGGTGGCTGGAGGGAAGTGCAGCAGGCAGACAGCCCTGTTTTGGTGGCTCTTTCTCTAGCAGCCCTCCTTTAGTCCTTTCAGCCTTCCTTTGGCAGCCCTCCTGCAGGGTACCAACCCCTCAGAGGCCACACAGCTATGAGCATCCCATGGGCTGGCTCCTTGAGCACACCATAGACTTTCCCCTCCAGCTGAACACTTGCTTTGCTTGAGATTGTGTTTCTAGAAGGGGGCATTTTGGGTGCAGCCAGAGGTGGGCAAGGAAAAGAGGTGGTGAGGCCAGGAAAAGCCCTTTAGCCAACCCCCTAGATGAAAGGCAAAGCACTCACCGCACTCTCGATGCTCCTGGCCGTCTCCCCAAAGAGCTCTGACTTGGGATCAGCCATCTCAGGGGTGTAGAACAGCTCCTGCCCTTCCACCTCCTCCAAGATGAGGACTCCTTGGAAGACTTTGGTAGCTAATGGGGATGGGAGGGAGGAAGGAAGAAGACAAAGGCCTTGAGCTGGTTGGTGGGTAAGGGCCAAGCGTGTGGCCGACAGCCCTAAAGGAGGAGTTGGGGGAGTTCCCCTAAGAGGGAGAAGGAGTGATGGCAGTTGTGTGGGCAGTGCCAGTGCTGGGGTTAGTCTGGATGGGTCTGGGAAGCCATGGAAGGAGAATTAGTATCAGAGGAGGCAGATGGCAAAGAGCAGGCTGGTGATTTGTAGCTTTTACCACATGGATTCCTGCGAGCTCCAGCCCGGAGAGCAGCCCCTGCACCGGCTGAGTAACGAGAGACACACGTTAACCACAGCAGCACTGACTCAACAGGGCAGGGGAACACAAGGCATGCACATAGGAGGGCAAAACCTGAGCTCTGGACAAAGAGAAAACCTGTGCTGGGAGAGGGATATAGAGGTCCTGGTAGCCAAAGGGCTGTGGGCAGCTTTGCAAAGGTATGTTGAGTGTCCTTCCCTTCCAGGGGGAGGGTAGAGGCAGCTCCAGGCAGATGCCCTGCTGGGGGGGAACCATACCAGAGGTTCCCAGCAGCTCTACTCTCATGAAGACAATGTCCAGAGGGAAAGGGGGTGTCCTGCTGGAAAGCCTCAAGGGTTAGAGACAGTTAAGAAGGCCCTTGGTGAGCAAAAGTGTGAGAGATGAGCCCAGAGAAACTATTCTTAGGGTAAAGGAAGACTTATGTGTGCAGGGCAAGTCTGCCTGAGCACAGCTGGCTTGGTGGACACAGGGACAGTGTGAAAGAGGCTGTAAGCAGGCAGGAGAGATTCCCACCTTAGTCACAAGAGCATCACACAGCCCCAGGAGCAGTGTCAGCCAAGAAGCTCACGCTTCCCAGGAAACCCAGAGCAGGGACATGGGGGCTCCAGCTGCTCTCCCTGGTACCAAACTGGTCCTGGTCAGCAGAGAAACTCTCTCCCTTTGCAGCCATCAACATGGATAAGATGGGAATCCAAGGATTACCTTCATCTCCCCCAGTGGTAGGCACAGCCCTGCAGGAGCCTGGGCAGAACACTGCTAAGTTAAGGCTGTAGCAGGGGAGGAAGATAGTGGGTCACTTAAGTGAAGTGTAGAGTGGCCTGTGTGAAGAGCAGCACCCACCCAAGCACAGGGCTGGCTGCTGGAGGGGACAGGCTGGCACATTTGCCAGGGCTCAGCAGGAATGGCCTCTGAGGGACATGCCAGCCTCAGGCTGGGCACAGGAACCGTGCAGCTCAGTGGCATCTCTCCCTCTTCCTACACTCCGCAGGAGCTCAGTCTGACTCCTCAGCATCAGAGGGAAGCCCAGAGGGACAAACTCACCTGGACAGTTGGTGCCCTCAGCATCAGCAGCAGCAGTTTTGCCATCAGAGCAGCATCCCAGGGGGCTGTTGTAACACGTTGCCCTCTCGATGGCTGGCGTGGATGTCACCTGGCTCTCCTCCACCTCCTCTCCTCCTGCAGGGCATGAAGAGGAGCATTCACCAGCAGCAGGTGAGGCCTCACCTCTGCAGCAGGGAATGAGGCTGAGACACAGCTTCATTTCAATAACCTCCTGAGGGTCCCCAGGGGCAAGGGCAGAGTCCTGCACTGGGGGAGGAACAACTCCAGCAGCAGCACAGGCTGGGGGTGACCTGCTGGAGAGCAGCTCCAGGGGAGAAACATGGCAGTGCTGGGGGAGAACAAACTGAACATGAGCAGCAACGTGGCCTCGTGGGCAAGGGGCCTGTGGCAGCCTGGGGGGGGCATCAGGAAGAGTGTGGGCAGCAGGCTGAGGCAGAATCTGCTCCCCCTCTGCTCTGCCCTGCTGATGCTTAGCTGGAGTCCTGTGTCCAGTGCTGGGCTTCCCAGCTGCAGAGAGACAGGGAACTGCTGGAGAGAGGCCAGTGCAGGGACACCAAGATGCTGAGGGGATGGAACATGTGTGTTAGGAGGAAAGGCTGCAGCCCTGGGGCGGTTCAGCCTGGGGCACCTCAGCAATGCTGAGAAATGTCTAAAGGGTGGGTGTTGAGAGGATGGGGCCAGTATTTGATCTGTGGTGGCCACTGACAGGACGAGTGGCACAGGCTGGCACACAGGTACTGCCCCTGGCCCAGGAGGAGCAAGTCCGTTGGTGCTGAGGTGAGGGAGCCCTGGCCCAGGCTGCCCAGGGAGGGTGTGGAGGCTCCTTCTCAGGAGGTCTCCAACCCCACCTGGACACGTTCCTGTGCCCCCTGAGCCAGGGGAACCTGCTTGAGTAGGGGCTGGGGCTGGAGCAGCTCTGCAGGACCCTTCCCACCCCCACCATGCTGGGCTTCTGGGGTTTTGCCATGCCAGACAGGGTATGATTTAACCCACAACCACCCTGCCAAGCCTCAGGAGCTCCCACTCACCGGCAGAACCTGCCCCACTAGATTCCTGGTCTCCACTGATGCCCATCTCTTGGTCTCCACTGCCCTCTGCACTGCCTGATTCAGCATAGGCAGGCTGGGTGGTGGCCAGGGCCACTGGCACAGTGGAGAGGGGACGGATGGTGGCCTTTGAGAGCCCGTGGGTCAGCCAGGGAGTGGTAGCTGGTCTGGCAGTGGTGACACGCCTCGTTGTAGGCTGCTCTCTGTCAGTGGTCCTGCCTTCCACTAGCAGGGAACTGGTGGCCACCTGGGTGGGTTCTGGAGCCTGAGTGGTGAGCTGCAATGGTGGAGGAAGGAGCAACTTGTCCAAGGGCAGCGTGGGCAGAGGTGTTGGTGGGGAGGTGTGGCTGCTGTGAGTGATGGACTCTGAAAAGAGCAGTAAAGACAGGGAGGGTGAGGAGAGGAAGGGCTGGCTGTCACACTGAGGAGAGCACATTGCTAACCCTCAGGCACCTTGCAGAGGAAGGCAGCCAGAGGCAAGGTGCAGCCCCAGGGTTGGGGAGCAGTGGGCACTCACCATGGCACTGCCCCATGTGCTTGACAGTGATGGGCTGGCCCTGGCGACAGGCAATGGTCTGCAGCTGGCATTGGTCCCCATAGGTGACACCATCAGAGCCACACACCTGGCAGGCAAGAGGGGGGAAAGGGAGCTGCACCTCTGTCCTCTTTCAAAGCCTGGCCAAAACAAACTGGTCTCTTAAGGGTTTGGCTTTGCAAGGGTGTCTCTGAGGCACACGGAGACCTGAGGCTGCTGCATGCCCAGGGAGCAGAGCAGCTCAGAGGTGCCAGATGGGGCACACAGCAGCCAGCTCTGCTGGGAAACACCTACAGCTCATCACACCTTTCCCCTGGCACTGACTGAACTCACCCACCTGCTTGTGGTGGGAGGAAAAGAGACATCAGAGCCGTTTACTGCCTGCCTGAGGCAGGGATACATCCCTCATTGTCCCTACAACATCCCTCAGTGTCCTTACAACATCCCTCAGTGCCCTTACAACATCCCTCAGTGACCCTACACCACCCCTCAGTGACCCTGCACGTCCCTCAGTGCCCCTACAACATCCCTCAGTGCCCCTACATGTCCCTCAGTGACCCTACAACATCCCTCAGTGACCCTGCACGTCCCTCAGTGCCCCTACAACATCCCTCAGTGACCCTGCACGTCCCTCAGTGCCCCTACAACATCCTTCAGTGCCCCTACATGTCTCTGAGTGCTCCTGCACATCCCTCAGTGCCCCCTGACTGCCTGTCCCACAAACCTTGGTCATGTTGGCCTCGGAGCAGAGCAGGGATGGGCACTCACAGTGGGCAAAGCCATTGACTTCCACACACGAGGCCCCAAAGTCACAGCTCATTTCCTCACAGGATTTCGGGGCTGATGGGTCTGGGGTAAGGAGAGAAAGGGGGAAGAGATGAGCAACAAAGCACACAGCAAGTAGAATATAGAAAGAGGCTGGGCTGAAGCAAAGCCTCCCCTGTCCCCTCTGTCCCAGGGACTCACAGAGCAGCTCTGTGACAGACAGACAGACAAGAGGAAGAGGCCCTGGGGAGTGTGATTGCACAGGCAGCAGGAACAAGAGCCAGGGTTTTTCTCCCCTCCCAAGGCACAAGCATGGAAGCTGGGAGGGATGCTTTTCCTCCACATCCCTCTGTGTTGCCTCACAGCAGTACCCAAGCAGCCACTTCTTAGTGCTCCAACACAATTGGCTCCCTTACCTTTCTCACAGCCAGTCATGCCCAGCTTGCTGCCATTGGGGCACTGGTTGCACTTCATGCCAGTGATACCAGTCTTGCAGGAGCACAGGCCAGTCATCTGCTCACAGTCATCACGCACCGAGCCCACGGGGTCACAGCTACAGGCTGGGCAAAGAGGGGGAAAAGGAAGACATTGGTTTGCTGGTGTGGAGCAGATTCCCTCAGGTCCCCCAGCAATGTAAGAGAGGAGAAAGAAGGGAATTTGCTGCTTACTTGACCCCACAATAGCTGCAAGAATCCATCACCCTCTGCCACAGTCCTATGGCTTCTGATCCCACACCCACCCCCAGCCCTGCACTGCCATCTGCAGTGAGGATTTAGGTGGCCCCAGCAGGGACTTTCACCCATCCCAGGAGAGCTTCTGTCTCTCTCTGGTGCAGGGTAAAGGAGAAGGATGGGAGAACAGATGGTGGCTGTTGGTGTCTCTCCAGCTTGAGGAACATGTAGGGACATTAGGGCTCCTTCAGTGAATTGTTTGGGTTGGGAAAGCCCTTTAGGATCAGTGAGTCCCAGCCCTTCCCTCCCCCTGCCCAGCCCAGCACTAACCCACAGCACCTTTGGGATCCCTCCAGGGCTGGGCACTGCCCCAGCTCCCTGGGCAGCCTGGCACAGGGGCTGACACCCCTCTCAGGGAAACAGTTCTGCCTCAGCTCCAATCTCAACCTCCCCTGGGGCAACTCCAGCCCCTTCCCTCTCATTCATTACTGGGGAGCAAAGCCTGAGCCCCAGCTCCCTGCAGCCTCCTGTCAGGGAGTGTCAGAGAATGCTCCTGTCTGCCCTCAGCATCCTCTTCTCCAGCCTCAACACCCCCATTCATTCCCTCAGCCCCTCCCCAGCACCCTTGTGCTCCATCCAGCCCCTTCCCCAGCTCTGTGCCCGGCTCTGGCCACGCTGCAGCCCCTCAGTGTCCCTGTGGCAGTGAGTGAGGGGCCCAGCACTGATCCCAGCCCTGGAGCTGCAGCCTCCCCAGAGCCCAGCACAGGAGCACAATCCCTGCTCTGGGTAGGAGACACCATCTCCCAGCCAAGCTGCAGCACAGGGAGGGGTGAAGAGCAGCAGTCACACAACGCTCCATCCTCTGCTGACCCTCCTGGAGCCAGCCATGGAAGCCTGCAGAGCCAGTTGGGCTGAGCTGGGCTGAGCTGGCTGAGCTGAGCTGGGCTGAACTGGGCTGGACTGGGCTGAGGCACTCACGGGTGCAGCCGCTGCGGCTGTCGGTGACGATGCCACGGAAGTTCCAGAAGCCGGGCTCACAGCGGTCACACTTCAGTCCCCCCACCCCTGGCTTGCAGGAGCACTGGCCTGTCCCTGGGTCACAGGCTCCTCCATAAGAGCCGTAAGGGTTGCACTGGCAGGTGCCTGGGAAGCAAAAAGAGAGAAAGAGAGAGTGAGGTTGAGTGATGGGTGAGGGGAAAAGGGGGATGCTGGGGGCTGCAGCGAGGTGCAGGGATGAGCTGCACAGCCAGGGCAGGAGTGGGAGCAGGGGCCAGTGATAGAAGGGGTAAGGGAATTTCAGCTGGGACACAAAAAGCTCCATTTAAACACAAGGAGCAAGTCCTTTGGTGGTGAAGTGAGGGAGCCCTGGCCCAGGCTGCCCAGGGAGGGTGTGGAGGCTCCTTCTCAGGAGGTTTCCAACCCCACCTGGACACGTTCCTGTGCCCCCTGAGTCAGGGAAATTTGCTTTAGCAGCTCTGCAGGGTCCTTCCCATCCCCATCACTCTCTGACTCCATGAACTTGGGCTGCAGGAGGTTTCTCCAGTTGCTCTCCACTCTTCTCCTCCTGCCCTGGCTACGTGGGAAACTGAACCTTCAGGGATTAACCTGCTCTGCTGTCATCAACAACTCCTCTCTCATTAATATCAAAGGGGAAGGAAGCTATTAGGAGTTTATTATTAATTCATTAATTAGGGACTTGATGGAGGGAAATGATGCAGAGATAGACAGAGAGACGCCCTCTCCATCCATGGGGAGCAGCAGAGGGGGGACATGGAGAGAAAGGGAGGTGTTGGCAGCAGCAAGAAGGGGACATGAGCACATCTCCAGGTTGCTAGAGGCAGGGAAACAGCATGTTCAGACCAGGCACCAATGGATAAATCTACCCCAGGGGCTTCAAGCTCCTGGTTAAGTGGTGGTCACCTCCTGATGTATGCTTGTTGCCAACAACAGGGGCACAGGCAGGGCAGAAAGTGGTGGGATACTTGAACCCCAGTCAGTTGGGAAGCTGTGTGTGTGGGCTGCAGGGCAGAGGACAGGACCTCCATCAGACAAACAGAGGAACCAGGCTGCAGCCTACCCCACATTCCCCTACCAGGAGCTCTCTGGGCATTCTCTGCCTGCTGCTGCTGCTGCTGCTTTTTCAATCATATGGCCCATTAACCAGCACTACATCCCCATCAGGCAGCCCTCAGCCAGGTCTGAGCATGGCCCCAGGCCTCTCTGCACAGGGGAGAATGTGTTTTATTAACAAGGCAGGCACAGCCTCAGCTGTTGCTTGCTAATGCCTTTCAAAGCAGCCCTTTGTGCTAAAGTGCTGCCTCCAATCATGCTTTAATAAATATTAATGAAGCAGGTGCCAGCTCAGCTTCCTGCACAGTGCAGCCACCCACTGGCCACTGGTCCCAGGGTGGTCTGCAGAGGGTCCCTAAGTGAGTCTGAAAGCTCTGGTGTTCCTCAGCCCCTGAGCCTCAGAGCTCTGCTGTTCCTCAGCCTGCAGCTCAAGGATAAATGAGATGCTTTTGACACTCAGGCTGGTGAAAAGCCCTGACCCTCTAGCAATGGGTTGAAGGTCCATGAGGGCACCATCTGGAGCATCCCAAACAGATTCAGCACCAGGCAGGTTCTGATCCACCTGCCTGTCTTCCTGCATTCAACCTAGAGGCTGACTCAGGGCATCTGAAAGGGACAAGAGCAGCACTAGTAGACAGAGGTGAGGGATGGATGCACATTTCCCTGTGTGCATGCTGAGAGCCTGGAGCTGGGATAAAGAAAAGCTTTTTGAGTCTGGGAGCCCAGTAGTCAGCTAAGGAATGGAGAGGGTTCATCTTCCTTCATTTCCCTCCCTTCACCTGACCTCTTCTGCCTTCCAGACATCCTTCAAGGTCCTTCACATCCCTCCCCAGGTAAGAAGAAAATATTCACTCACTTGGGCATCCAGCTGCTCCCACTCCAAGTGCCAAGGTCACGTTGTCTGGGCAGCATCCATAGATGGTCTGGCTGCAGTGCACAACCAGGAGAGGTGGTGGGGTTGTGGCAAGGGCTGCAGAGGAAGGCAGAGGGGCACAGGTTGGCTTTGGCACGTGGGCTGCTGCAGGGCACAGCTCCCAAGGTATGGCTCCAACTGCATTCCTGCAAAGCCACATGGTCCTTGCAGAGATGCTGGGGAAGAGGTGATGAGGTGAAGTCCTTCCCTTGACCAGGGGAAAAGCACAGGGCATGAAACAGGAGTGATGCAGCAGGGATCAGCAAACCAACACAGGCACTGCTGTGTCCTGAGGGAGCACTTCCTTGCTTAGCCCCAGAGAAAGGGCAGGTGGTGCTGCAGGGCAGCAGGCTGGGACCACGCACACAGGTCAGGATCAGAGACTTGTTTTGGCTGGAAAAGCTCTTGAAACTCCTGTAGCCCACCCACTGCCCTCACCCTGCCCAGCCCAGCACTGACCCACAGCCCTCAGCACCTCAGCCGCACGGCTTTGGGATCCCTCCAGGGCTGGGCACTGCCCCAGCTCCCTGGGCAGCCTGGCACAGGGGCTGACACCCCTCTCAGGGAAACAGTTCTGCCTCAGCTCCAACCTCAACCTCCCCTGGGGAAACTCCAGCCCCTTCCCTCTCATCCTGTCATTCATTGTTGGGGAGAAGAAATTGACCCCTGCCCCAGCCCAAGCCTCCTGTAAGGGAGCTGCAGAGCTCCTGTCTCCCCTCAGCCTCCTCTGCTCCAGCCTCAACACCCTCATTCATTCCCTCAGCCCCTCCCCAGCACCCTTGTGCTCCAGCCCCTTCCCCAGCTCTGTGCCCGGCTCTGACCACGCTGCAGCCCCTCAGTGTCCCTGTGGCAGTGAGTGAGGTGCCCAGCACTGATCCCAGCCCTGGAGCTGCAGCCTCCCCAGGGCCCAGCACAGGGGACAATCCCTGCCCTGCTCCTGCTGCCACCCCACTGCTGATCCCAGTCAGGATGCCTTTGCCTTTCTTGCCCCCTCTGGGCACGCTGCTGGCTCATATTCAGCTGCTGTAGATTAATCCCCTCAGATCCTTTCCCTCTGGGCATCTTCCCATCCCCTGTGCCCCAGCCTGCAGCAGTACACGGGGTTGGTGTGGCCCAAGTGCAAGGCTGTGTCAGCCCAGGCTGGGCTGGCTGCCCTCAAGGGCACTCACCACGACAGGCTCCTTGGCCACTCACATACAGATCCTGGCGTTTTTCACACCGTGTCTTCTTCAGCTCACACTCGTTGGTGTAGGTGACACCATCAGAACCACACACCTGCCAGGACAGGGAGGGAGGGAAGGAAGGGAGGGAGGGAAGCTGCTCAGGGCAGTCCCTGGCACAGGAAGGCAGGTTCCCTATCCATGGGATTCCCTCTCCTGCCCAGGATGCATGCAGGGAAAGCCACCAAGGAAGAGAAGAGAGGAGTATATGTGTGTGTGGGAAGGAGGGAAAGAGGGAGGGGAAGGGGTTGAGGAGTGCAACAAGCAGCCCTGAGCTGGGAGCTGTGCTTACCGGGCTGCGTGGCACTGCCAGGCACGTGAAGTCACACACACAGGGCTCATCCTCAGCATCTTCATCCCACCAGCCCCCGTAGAGCCGGCACCGCTCCTGCTCGCACTCGCTGCCGTCGCCGGAGCCAGAGCCCCCTGAGCCACACTCTGAGAGGGGAAAAAGAGGGACTATGGTGAGGAAAGGCAGAGTCAGGGCAGAGCTGAGGCATCCAGCCAGGGGAAGCAACCCAGAGCCCACCTAAATCCCAATGAAAAACCTCTCCTGCAGTGAGTGAAGCTCTTCTGCACAGGTAAATCCTGGGCATGAATCTATGAGGATGTTTAAGCCTGGAGCTCAGAGAAGATCCCTCACCCTTGGAGACTGGAGCTTCTGCCAGTGCTGTCAGGAGATTGTGCAAAGCCTACACAGTGAAAGCTGCACAGGAATGCTTTAGCAGGTGGCCTGAGGTTTTTTTCCCTCTGGGTAGCATTCAGCTGAGGGAAAGGGATCCTGCAGCCACCAGCACCCTGCAGGCTGCCTGAGCTGAGGAGGAAGGGCTGTCATTCATGACAGCTTCACTCCCCACCTTCCCCAGGCTCGTTCTCCTGCCCTCTCCCAAACACACAGTGCAGAGGGGAGACTGCTGCTGCTATGAACAGAGCAGAGGGGAGGACGGGCTTGGGCTTTAGTTTGAAGCTCAGTTAGGCAAAGACACTTCACAACACACAGACTCTGGCCCTAGCCTGGCCCTCCCTGCTCAGAGCTCCAGCACCAAGAGAGATGTTGCTGATTTCAAAGGCTTCCTAAAGGGGAATGGGGGGGGGGGGGGGGGGGAGGGAAGCCCAGCCCTTTTCAT
>WBNH01001458.1:338418-377712 GCA_013401255.1 Urocolius indicus
GGGGGGGTGGGAGGGGGGGGGGGAAGCCCAGCCCTTTTCATTGAGTGATCAAAGGCTGGGGTTTGGCATTACACAGAGAATTATTTAAGATCTTTTCCCAGAGGGACATCAACCTGAAATTCCCCAAGGAAGGCTGTGATCAAACACCATGTCATGTCTTCCCTTCTCCTTAAACCCTGCCATGGCACTGAAGGTCCTTCCCAGCTAGACTGCAAGGAGGCAGAGACCCTCAGCTCATGGGGTCAGCCCACCAGAGCTGCAAGGTTTATGTGCCTCCTCTGCTTGGATTCAGCCAGTCTTAACCCATCTCAGTAGGAAAACTCAGCGGGTTCTTTAGTTCTTATCTTGGCCAAACAAGGTAAAGCCAACCCCACAAGCTTTCCTGGCACTGGGTACAGAGTGGGCACAGGCCAGGCCCCCAAGGAGACCCCTGGGCAGAGAGATGCAGAGCAGCAGCCAGGCTCCTTGCCCCAGGAACTGCTCCACTTCCCCAGCCAAGGGCCACTGGAGGGTGAAATTAAAGCAGTGATAAACTCCTTGCCCAGCTGATGAGGTGGTATCATCTTTCTTAGCGCTGGACATGGAAAGACAAAGGAGAAAAGGAGGTGGCAGGGGAGGTGACAGAGGTCTGTGGGGCAGGGTGAGGGGAGGAGAGTGTTGCTGGCTTGAGGAGCTGTGTGCTGGGGGTGTCACAGAGCCTTGTGCCAGAGCTGCCCACAGCAGGGCTCACATAGCATCAGAGAATCAGAGGATGGGAGGGGTTGGAAGGGACCTTTAGAGCTCATCCAGTTCCACCCCCCTGCAGCAGCAGCTTCCACCTAGATCAGGTCACACAGGAACGTGTCCAGGTAGCTCTTGAAACCCTTCAAGGAAGGAGCCTCCACACCCTTCCCTGGGCAGCCTGTGCCAGTGCTAATGAATACGTGCCCATGGGCACAGCAGAGCAGTGAGGGGCAAACCCCACCTCAGCCCCTACGAGCTGACTCAACCCTCCGTCACCCTTTCCCCCCCGTCTCCAGACACCTTCCCACACCAGAGAAACAGCAGCAACCTACCGTCCTCACACGGGCCCATCCTCACAACCTCGATGCTCTTCTGCTGCTGGCAGGATGCCACGTGCACGTGGCACTGGCTGGGGTAGGTGAGGCCATCGCTGGCACAGACAGGGGCCGGGGGCTGGCGCTCGCAGCTCGGGCACACGCAGCGGCCACTCACACAGCGGCTGCCGAAGGCACACACCGTGCTGCCACACGACTCTGGTGGGAGAGGGTGACACAGAGGGGGTAAGCAGGGTCACACACTGGTAAACACCTTTGTAACCAACTGGCTCAGAGCTGGGCATCACTAACAGAGTGCCCTCGGAGTTGTTCTCCTTCCTCCCAAGTGCTTTGAAGCCTGGCACAGCCCTGAGCGTCTCTGACTGCTACAAGTGGTGTGTCCAGCAGCTTCTCCCAGCACAGCAGGAAGAAATGGCAGCTGGCTCTCTGATTTCAGCCTCCTCCTGCTCACAGTGAGTGCCCTTGGAGCACATCTGTGACTGAGCACAATGCTCAGTCATTGTCCCCTCCCCGTCTGACAGAGGGGAGCTCTGTGCACAGCCCTGCCCTGCAGCAGCAGCTTTGGTGAGTCTCAAGGCATCACTTCCACTGAAGCTGCATCTGTCCCACTGAAGAAGCCAAGCAGGGCTTTTAATTCATTAAGAAATTAGCACAGACAGCTCCTGGGAGTGGGGAAGGGAACACATGAGCCAAGATGAATTACACCCAGGGGATGGAGAGAAGGGAAAGCTACTGAGATGAACTGTGTGATGGAACAGACCCTCAGTAGCTGCTCTGGTGGCAGCTAGTAACTTGTTTGTAGCCTCATTTCTGTGCTTGGCTCAATGGGCATGAGCCCAATCCCTTTGATTGCCTCAGACAAGCAATCAAGAGGGAAGGCAGCACCTATGATGTATAGCTGGGGCTGAGAAGGGGAAGCTGCTTGAGACTCAGGATGCCCGATTATTGTGAAGCTGAAAGGAAAGATCACAGCAGCCACGGTGAAAAAGCCTCAAGGCTGAGGGTCTGAGTGACCAGTGAGGAACTGCAGCCCTGCTGCATCCCCCTGGGCAAGCCCTGTCACTCTAGAACTGCCACTCTCCTTGGAAATCCTGCAAGCAAGCACTAAAGGCACCAGGAGGAACATCAGTGACACCTTCCCCGCATCCCCCTAAGCCAAGGCTGGGAGAACTCCCGGGCTACAAACCAAAGCTGAGCAGTAGACTTTGACACACTCACTGCAGTCTCCTTGAGCAGCTACCAAGATGTTCTTCTGCTGGGTGCAGGCCCTGACGTGGAGCTCACACTCGCTGCCGTAGGTGTTGCCGTCGCTGCCGCACACGGGCTGGGCCGAGGGGACGCACTCGGTGGGACACACGCAGCGGCCCGTCTCTGCCTCACACAGGGCCCCGAACTGGCACTTGCCACAGCGCTCTGTGCACACACACACACACAGAGCAAAAGGCAGGGGCTTAACACAAAGGGAGGGAAGCAGGGAGAGTTTGGCTGGTGAAGGAGAAGGGCACAAATGAAACCCCACTGTCATCTTCTCCCATCACTGGCTGAGGGGTAGAGGATGGGGAGAGGAGTTGAAGGGAGAGCTGTGAGCCCTGAGGGCTGTGAGCTCAGCAGAGAAGGCTGAGAAGGGACCTTATCAGTGCTGATCCATCCCTACAGGGCAATTGTTGAGGGAATGGGGCCAGTGTTTGTTGTGTAGGGCCAGTGAAAGGACAAGGGGTAACAGGCACAAGCTGGCACACAAGTTCCACTTCAACACAAGGAGAAGCTACTTTGGTGCTGAGGTGAGGGAGCCCTAGCCCAGGCTGCCCAGGGAGGGTGTGGAGGCTCCTTCTCAGGAGGTTTTCAAACCCCACCTGGACCCTGAGCGAGTTTCCAAGCTCATTCTTGTGCCCCCTGAGCCAGGGGAAGCTGGAGCAGCTCTACAGGGCCCTACCCAGCCCCATCCCTCTGGGATTCTGTGCAGGAGGGAGGGACAGTCAGGCTGGGAGGCAGAAAGGCAATAACTCCTGGTAAAAGCTGTCAGGGCCAGAAGTAACTGTGATGAAATGTCACCAGGGCTGTGTCAGGGCTGAACTGGAGGGCGGGAGGGAACACGAGGTCGAGTGCAATTACAAGCAGGGATAAATCAGTCCCAGCCTGGGGAGGAGGAGTGCAGCATCCCAGGCAGCAGCCAGCCAGCCTGCCAGGGGAGACAGGCAGCAGGATTCACCCATGGCAAATCAGCAGGGCAGCAAGAGATGGCTCAGATCCCCTCAGAGTGCCAGCAGTGCTGGGCACACTTATGACACTGCACCAACAGCCAGTGCCCTGCCACCTCCCCTGGCAGGGTCCCCAGCCTGCCTGCTGCATCACACACACACAGGCTCAAGTCAGAGGAGACATTTATCTTCCTAATAACTCACTTGCAAACGAGCTCTCACTCACTCCTGGGAGGAGAGGCTGGACTCCAGGCAGCACATGTCCTGGCTATTCAGTCATTCACAGCCTCATTTTCTCCTTCAGACAAACACTCCTTTTCTCTCCCTGTCATTCAGCTCAGGAGGAATCTGGCTCAAAAATGGGGTTTCTCTTTTCTTTTTAGCTCCTGTAGCAGCTGCTGCCTTTGCATGGGGCAGGGGAGATGCAGCAACCCCCTGCTTGGGCTGTGCAGAATGTTGGCTGGGACATTGGTACCGACAGCACAAAGGCTGAGGCCATGCTCAGCAGGGCAGGGAGAGGCTGCTGCAGGCAGCCTGGGTGCTAACATGGGCATCACTTCTCTACCTGGCACTCAAGTGTCTGACAGCCAAAGTACCTCAGCTCCACGGCTTTGGGATCCCTCCAGGGCTGGGCACTGCCCCAGCTCCCTGGGCAGCCTGGCACAGGGGCTGACACCCCTCTCAGGGAAACAGTTCTGCCTCAGCTCCAGCCTCAACCATTTCCTCAGCCTCCGCTTCTGCAGCCCCTCAGTGTCCCTGTGGCAGTGAGTGAGGGGCCCAGCACTGACACGGCCCTGGAGCTGCAGCCTCCCCACGGCCAAGCACAGGGGACAATCCCTGCCCTGCTCCTGCTGCCACCCCACTGCTGAGCCCAGCCAGGATGCCCTTGGCTTTCTTGCCCCCTCTGGGCACGCTGATGGCTCACTGCCTCAGCCCATCACTCCAGCCTGGCCAGGGCTCTCTGCAAAGCCTTCTTGTGCCATCAGCAAACTGACTGAAGGTGCCCTTGAGCCCCTCATCCAGTTCACTTGATACAGACATCAAACAGACCCCAGCACAGAGCCCTGGGGAACACCAGTGCTGACCAGGCACCAACTGAACCCCGTCCCCACCACTCTCTGGTCCCGAGGCCATCCAGCAAACCCAAGCTGTGGCCAACAGCACAAGGAGACACCCCCAAGAGATCAGCTCTTTCTTACCACAGGGTCCCTTGTGCTTCACTTTGATGTCTCTCTTGAGGACACAGGCCATGGAGTCGAGCTCGCAGGGGTTGCCGTAGGTGCGGTTGTCGGTGCCACACACGGGGTCGTAGCGGCCCTGGCACAGCTGCTGGCACTCACACACGGCCTCCTGGTTCTTCACCACACACGTGGCCCCAAAGGTGCACTCCACACTCAGGCAGGGGCTGGGTGTACCCAGGTCTGCAGAGGGGACAGCACAGAAAGGCACAGGTCTCAGTCAGCAGCTGCCCCAGGGCAGCAGTGCATGGCATGGCAGCAGCCCCAGGGCTCTGTGCACAGCAGTGCCTGGCATGGCAGCAGCCCCAGGGCTCTGTGCACAGCAGTGCATGGCATGGCAGCTGCCCCAGGGCTCTGTGCACAGAAGTGCATGGCAGCAGCCCCAGGGCACTGTGCACAGCAGTGCCTGGCAGCAGCCTGAGCCTCAGACCCACGCTGGCCTTTCCCAAGCCATGGCAAATGCACAGAGCCCCTGGCCTTGGCACCAGCCCAGACCCTGCACCCCCATCATGCCACCCCCACATGCCTGGTTAAGCATCCTTCCCCATGCTTGGCAGAGGTTAGGGATGGGAAGCAGGCACAAGATCTTCTCCCTGCACACCATGAACAGGACTCCTGCCTCACCATCTTCCATCCCATCCTCTACCTTCTGTCCTGAGGGGCTGGCCAGAAGTGGGATCAGCCCCGTGGGTTTCTGACCCCCAACCCTGATGTCTGTGTGTCCCAGCAGCTCCCAGCCAGCAGCAAGAACAAACATCCTGAGCTGAGGGAGAGCAACACAACCTGCAGCCCCTCACTGCTGGGAGGGGAGCCAGTGCTTTTCCTGGGCAGCACAAGTGCCATGAGCCTGTCTGCAAAGGCAGATCTGAATGAGCATCTGTGTGGCACAGGCCAGAGCAGGAGGCAGCAGAAAGGCCTCCTCAGCCTGGCTCTCAGTGCTCCCAGGACACTCACTGCATCTTCACACAGTACCTGGCACCCTCAGCAGCCAAACAGCTCACCCAGGCTTCAAATCACACTGTCCCCTGAAGAGCTTGTCCTAATATCCTCTGTAGCAACACCCTGAAAGACCTGGCTGCAGTGGAGACCTGCATTTAGCCTCCCCACACAGCCTGTCTCCTCTTCCCAGCAGCTCAGCTCTTCCCCTCCTCTTGCAAACTGCCAGGGAGAGCGCAGGGAGCTGCTGTGCTGTGGGATGAGGAGACCTGGTGTCTTTGCTTCTGCCCACTCCTCAGGCATCTGGCTCCAGCAGCAGAGCCCTGAAGGTGGGTAAAGCCCATGGGTTGCTCACAAACTGGAGCCACTTAATCCAAGTCAGCTGAGCAGGAGGCACCTTCCCTGCAAGCTACCTGGCACTGATGAGCTGAGCAGCCATCCCTGATGCTGACAGCAATGAGCAAAGGCTGCATCCCACTCCCTGCTCACCCACCCTGCAGACAAGCCCCTCCAAGCAATGCCCCCCACCATCCAGAAGCCAAAGCCAGGCAGCTTAAAGACAGGACTGGCTGTGCTGCTGAGGGGACAGACCCAGTAAGACCCCCTTCTTGTGACTGAAGACAAAAGCCCTGAGGGAGCTGGAGCAAGGGAAGGACACAGCTTTGATCCGTGCTCAAACGTGACGAGGACACATGGACACAACAGATGTGGGGAACAGACAATGCAGCCCAGAGGAGATGGATGCAACAGGCACACAGAGCACAGCCCCAACCAACCCCAACCAGCCAGGCAGCTGTGGGAGGGGGAAGACAAAGCCCTTCAGAGCCTGCTGAGTGGCACAGGGTTGGGGCAACAGGTTTCTTTTCCTCTCCTGCAAGGACCAAGGTGCAAGGCTGGAGCCCTTCAGGAATGTGGCACAGGCACAGGCAAGCCTCAAGTCTGGATTTGGCTCTTTGGGAAGCACATATCAAGTCAAAACTTGAAAGACAAGGGTCTGTAAAGGAACAGGACAGTTCAGGCACGTGGCCACTACTTCAACTGAGCCTTTTCAATCATGTCCCCAATGTCCCCTGCAGCTGAAGGCTCGTGAGCAGCTCCCAAGGACAGGGAACCTGTGCCCTGTGATGCTGCTGACATCTCCTGCTTTGTGTTTCACCCCTTTAAAACAACATCAGTACCAGAACCACATCCCTTCCCACCACACAGACACAGAGGTTTGTGTGGGGAAAGCATCTCTCTGGGACAAAAGCAGGAACATCTGCATTAACCAGAACTCAATGGAAAGCCAATTCTCTCATCCTGGGGTGCAGGGAGGAGCCAGGCCTGATAGGAGAGCAATGCCCCTGACACCCCCCTGCCCTTCTTCAGCAGGCAAAACTGCAGAGATGCAGCACATGAAGCTCCTTCCAACAGCCTGAATCTCTCAGCCTGTGAGATTTCACAGGCAGCCTTGGGGCACCTGCACACGTCAACGGGGGCTCTGGCACCACTTGTGATGTGGGTGGATATAATGAGGATCTACTGAGCAAGGACCTCAGGCTGTGCTATAATTAAGACCTGCTTTGATTCCTGAGCCTTCTTTATCTTGTAGGCAGGGAAAGTGAGGCACAGAGGGAGCCAAATGCTCCTTCTGCACCCTGACTCAATTAAGGGCAGGCTTCTTCACTTGCTTGCTGCTGAGCTTTGCAGGGAAACCTAACCCAAGCCCTGGGAGCTGGGCACAGGGAGCAGCTCTCTTGCAAGCCCTGCCTGTGCATGGCTATAGAGAAGAGGCTCTGAAGCTGCTTTCTAACCCATCACATCCCATCAAACCTGTGCCCATGCCACCCAGCGGGCTCTGGCACTGGCTCCCAGGGGAGGATTGGTAGGGAAGAAGCACAGAGCTTCCCAGAGTGGTGCTTTGCTGGGCCCTGGGGAGGGGAAGCTGTAGTCCCTGCTGATCCCCTTGCCCACAGGACTGGCACAGGCAAGCATGACACAGAGAGCAGAGGGACGAGCATCACAGTCCCAGGCAGGCAAAAGTCTCTGGGAAAGAGATAGGCAGGGAAGAAAGGGGATGGGGTTAGTTGGGGGCAAAAGGAGAGGTAAGATCAAACAGGTTAGCAGTCCAGACTGCTGTATCAGCTGAAGAGGGGCTTTGCTAAGGAGTGGGGGGCTCACAGCACCCACCTCTGCTCCCACTCTCCTTTGCCTCGAAGGGTCAAACCACAGCAAGCATCAGCCCAGACCCCACTGCACTGCAAGGCATTTCCATTCCAGCAGGGACTGTTTGGGGTGAGGGATGGGTACAAAACCTCCATCTCTCCATCCCAGGGGCTCTGAAGCCAAACTAGAGAGGTGGGGAGCAGTGAGAAGAGGTCAGGGATTGTCACTGGCTACGGAGAAGGGGAGAGAGTCGACCTCCTAGCAGAGATGTCCAGGTAGGGAGCAGAAAGGTGCTGCGAGGACACAACTCCTTCCTCCAAACAGGCAACACTGTAAAACACAAGACACAGACCAAAAAGGAAAGAGAGAGAGAGACAGGGAGGAAAAAGACAGATGCAACTACAGACAGCTTCCCTCCACCTCCTGTCCACATTGGTCTCATCCCATCCCTTCTTTCTCAGCTGTGGCAAAGCACAGAAGGATTCAAAACAAGGCCTGGATTGGTTTGTTTGGCTTTGCCTCCTTTGCCTCGCTGCTGGAAAAAGACTTAAGAGTTCATCAGAAGGTATGTGCAAGAGGTTCAAACACTGTTAACCACACCAATGGCCTGGCTCTCCTTGCCTTCCCTTCCCAGCTCTGTGCATCTCCCCCATCTCTCAGCACTGGGGCACAGATGAACTCACCTGGAGTGCTGGATGCAGACAGAGCTTGCAGCTCCCTCATCCCTGGTCTCACCCTTTGCTCAGAGTCCAACAAAGCCTGTCTCAGCCTGTGCTGCTGGCCCTGTACCTTGCATCCCAAGGAAGCCTCAGCCAGGAGAGAAGTTGGCACTACCAGCAATGTTTATGCTCAGAAGACCTGTCCTGACACACAGGCTGGCAGTAAGGTCATCACCCCAGCCCCACTTCTCAATCTGTTGCTCATCTCACACTGAGCCTGAGCTGGAGGCCACAGAAGATGTGCTGCTCTCTTCCTCAAGTGCAGCACTGAGCTCAGAGAGCACACACAAGCACACACGAGCTGAAGGGGAAGCCAAAGGCTTGCTCACACCTCGTGGAGGTTTTGCTACAGGGCTGCCTGGAGCTGTCATGGAGGCTTTGAAACCTTGGGCTTTGACAGGCAGAGCCTCAGCTTTGACTTACTTCCCCTAGATGATGAGCTTTGTTTGCTCCTACCCCACAAGGATGTGGCTCTTGAAAGCAGATGTGCACATCATGTGGATGTTGGGAAGCTGGGAGGAAGCTAAACCAGAACAACAAGAAAAGAGAGAGGAACAGCAGCTGCAGAGGGACCGTACCCCACTGACCTCCCTCCACTATACATGGTGGCAATGCTGTCCCATGGGTTTGGGAAGCCTTAGGCTGACTCTAAAGGAGTTACAGGGGAAGGTTTGTAGACAGCCCAGGGCACAGGGTCTGGCCATGCAGCTGCAAACATCCACCTGCCCCAGGAGCTGAGCTACAGGCACATCCCTTCATGCTCCTTCCCCCCTGTGCCAAGGCAGCCTGCTTCACCAGCCCTGTGTGCTCTGTGCCAGCCTGAGCCTGCTCACAAGCCCTGCAAAGCTCCACCCTGGCACAACAGGGCAGCAAAACCAGAGCCAAACTTGCCAGTGTGTGCTGAGCTTCCTGGCAAAGCTTCTGGTTGCCATCCAGCACCAGCTCCCTGTGGCCCAGGGAGAGAAGAAAGGGCTGCAAAAGTGCTTTCTGATTGCTCTCCCTGGAGAGAGAATTTGGGGAACTGACTCCTAATCATTCCAACTGCCAGAAACACAGGGAAATGGATGATTAAAAATAACAGTGGTGATTAAGGCTGAGTGTGATTTTGGGAGCCTGACAAACAGTTTTCCAGCAGCTGGCAGCGTTATAGAAACCCCTCCAGCAGGAGCACAAAGCCAACGAAACACATCCACAAGGTGGGGCCTCGTTTCCAAGCACTTCCAAGAAGGTTTGGTAGAGCTGATACCTTAACAAAACATCAGCTGGAAAGAACAGGGCACAGTTCTAGGTGGAGTAAAACCACATCAACAGTCCTTCCAGCTCAGCCAAAAATCAACCCAGCAGCCGTGTCCATTGGCAGGGACCCTTCGTTTGCTGTGTTGGAGTCTTAAACTTGGACATTGCCAGGACCCCAAAGCCCATCCTGAAAGAAATGTCCATTGGAAAGGTGCAAAGCTTCTCCCAGAGATGAGCCAAAGACACGCTGAGACCTCCAGAGAGCTGAAAGAGATCCTTACGCTGAGTACCTGGAGCTGAGAGAAGCGGGTGGGCATGGAGAGAGTGGGAGGGCATGGAGGGAGAGCTGAAGCACTGGCACTACCCTGGCAGGAGAAATAGATGGTGTGGGTTGGCAAAGGGGAGGTCGTGTGGTGATGAGACATGCAGCTGGGCTGTGGTGGGGAGTGACAAAGAGAGTGGTTGGGTGGGACAGACACCTCGGTGCTGTTTGTGCACCGGTGATTCTTCAGCAGAGACAAGACATGTGCACACACACACACACACAGAGACACAGACACATTGCTGACTGCTGCAAGGGAAGGAACAGACATTCAGGGCTTGTTGGAAGAGCCTGTGTCTTGCTCAGACACTGGACACCCACTCCCGACTCACCTGCAGCCTTCCAGCAGCAGCACGGCTGGGTGCAGGGGCAGCTCTGGCACGGGAATGGGGGTAAGGGGTTATGGGCCTGGCTGCTGCACCAGTGCTTACCACAGGGTCCTCTGTGCTTGACTGGGATGGCAGCTTGCTGCTGGCACTCTGCCCTCTGCCTCTGGCACTCGTTGCTGTAGGTGCGGCCGTCGTGGGCGCAAAGGGGCCGGTAGGAGCCGTCGCAGGTGACGCGGTCGCAGGAGCAGCGCGCGGAGCCGCGGCGGTTCAGGCACACGGCGTTCAGCTGGCACTGCTCCTGGCACTGGTCTGCAAGGGGAGAGGATGGTACTGCTAGTACCCAGCGTAGGGACAGCCCAAGGTGTGCAGTCATACAACTGGTTGGGTTGGAAAAGCTCTTGAAGCTCCTGGAGCCCATTCGGTGCCTTCACCTTGCCCAACCCAGCACTGACCCACAGCCCTCAGCACCTCAGCCCCACGGCTTTGGGATCCCTCCAGGGCTGGGCACTGCCCCAGCTCCCTGGGCAGCCTGGCACAGGGGCTGACACCCCTCTCAGGGAAACAGTTCTGCCTCAGCTCCAACCTCAACCTCCCCTGAGGAAACTCCAGCCCCTTCCCTCTCATTCATTACTGGGGAGCAAAGCCTGAGCCCCAGCTCCCTGCAGCCTCCTGTCAGGGAGTGTCAGAGAATGCNATACAGGACTCAGCCTTGTTAAACCTCATCCCATTGCACCAGCCTGGTCAGGGCTTGAGCAGACCCTACATGGATCTATTCTCCCACCCAGCTTGCTGTCCCCTGCACTCCATCCCCTCACCCAGACCATGATGCTACACAGAACACCGAGACACTCATTCCAGACGATGCTGCTGTTCCACACAACAGGCCCCAACACTGAGCATGGCACAGAGCAGGAAGGGGTGGGGGGAGAAGATCAAGCAACCCCAACACAACAACCCCCTTTGCCCAGGACACACACACACAGAGGTACTCACCCTGCTGCTGGCACTGCCCTGAACGCACCTTCTGGATGTGCAGCCCCCGGATGGCCCCGGCCCTTGCCATCACACACTCGTTGTCATACGTCACCCCGTCGTCCCCACACACCGGTTCCTTGCTGGGGGGGCAGCTCTGGGGCCGGGGCAGCAGCTCGGCGCGGCGGCTGCGGGGATGGACGCGGCACACGCGGCTGGGGTCGTTGCCCACGGCCCTGCAGGGGTCTGTACACACATACACACATGGAACACACACACAGTCACACATGCACGTGGCATGAGCACAGAGCTGCCTCCTGGCCTCCTCTCCTCTCTCCTGGCCTCCACTCCTCCCTCCCTGCCAGCCCCAAGAGCCTCGTTGCCTTTGCCAGGGGCACTGGGTGTGTGTTGAGCTCTTGCACAGGGCTCTGCACACCCCCAGACCCCACTGTGGCCTTTCCAATGTGACCCACAAAAGGTTGGGAAGAGACCTCTGGACTCTGCCTTTTTTTCCCCAACTCATTGCCCTCACTTCCCTCTGTTTAGGGCACAGGGTTCTATTCCCCTCCCAAACCCAGCCCAATCTCTCACGATGGGTGTTTTGCTGGGCACTGCAAGATGCTCACTGTTCCCATTGCACTCCTCCCTGTGCTCAGGGAAAGCCCTGAAGGCAGCCAGTGCCACTGGCTATGCTTTACCCCACTGCTCTAATCTCAGTTTATCCTGATCCCTCTCTGTGATGAGCTGAGCTCAGCATTAGCATACCAAAGGCATGGGTAAAGCAGGTGCCTGGCTGCTCACTAATCCCTGCTCTAGCTCCAGGTTTTGCTCTTCCTTGCCAAGCACCCTACCTGGAGAGTGCTGATTCATTGTCTGCACAAACATGATTCAATAGTCCTGCCCCTCTAATATGCCTCCTCTGAAATCCCTGTGTTGACCACAGCCCTGGGCTGACAAGGGAGAAGGAACAATAGAGGATCCCCAGCCTCTCCTACACAGGTGAGGGACCTCCCTATTTGCCATCCCCAAATCCCTTTGAGATTGGCCTAGAACAGGGCCACAGCTGATGCCTTTTGTCTGTTTTAGCTTGTGCACCAACCATGGAAGCAAAGCAAAGAGGGAGGAGCTCCCTCAGGACCATCTCCCATTCTCCCTCTAGCAAAGAGCTGCCCACGCTGGCTGCTGCCCTGCAGTCACACCAGCACACAGCCAGGGATGTTTTTACCTCCTTGGAGGCCTCTACAAACCCCACCAACAACCACACCAAATCACCAGAACCTCTTGTGTGGACTTGAAGGAGCTGTGGGTAAATGAGGCTGGTGCAGTAGGGCAGGGCCACAGCACAGCTGAGGAGATGGGGACTGCACCAGAGGGGCTGGGGATGAGGCAGATGCACACACAGACATCGGGGATGGCATGAGGAAGGTATCTGAGCTGCACTCTGCTTCCACTGCTCATCCTCACTCCCTCTGCTACCCTGCAGCACATCCTCAAGCCTTACAGCACATCCAATAAAGCCCAATTACCTTCAAGTACTTCCAGGTTCTCCAGCCTGGCTGCTCAACCCAGACTGCCCAAACTTCTGCTGATACCCAGAGCTAAAACCAGGACCTCAAAAGGAGCAGCCAGGCCCAAAGCTGATTCTCTGCCCTAGAAACCTGGAGCAGCCAGAGTGACATCACCCCTCCTGCACCTCCCACTTGCACCCATCTCACCCTCCTTGGGACTAAGCAGTCCAAAAGCACACACAGTGTTATGAGCTGTTCCAGGTTTGCAGCCTGCCTAAAACACACTCCCACACTCTTTTCCCTGGGGACAAACACTGCTCTGGCACGTGTCCTGCCTGAGCTCATGCTCTTCCTAATGAATACAGTTGCTTTTAATTACCAGGATCCACAGTCAGCATTAGCCATAGAGGAAGCCAGCCTCAGAGTGGCAGGACATGGTGTGTGTGAGTGTGTGTGCTCTGGGATCTGTGCCTGATGGGCTCCTTTAATGACAGGGAGCAGTGGGCTGCTTGCCAAGAGCAGCAGCCTGGGGACTCCAGCCAGGGGAAACAGCAGGAGGGAATGGAGGTGGCACAGATGTTGTAATTGCTTTCTAGGTCAGTGGGTCTTGAGCAGAAATGCCCACAGCCAGACACTGCTGGGGGAAAGCACTGGCTTGGGCTGACCTTCAGAAGCCAGCACCTACAGACTGACCTTTCTGTGCCCAGCCCATGCTTTGGAGCTGATAACAGCAGATGTGTGAGCAGCTCTGTCTCCCCAGCCCTTGCCAATTCCCACCAATCTGCCCCCAGGATCCTACAGTGGTGAGGGTGGAAGGGCTCTACAGAGCTGCTCCAGCCCCAGCCCCTGCTACAGCAGCTTCCCCTGGCTCAGGGGGCACAGGAACGTGTCCAGGTGGGGTTGGAAACCTCCTGAGAAGGAGCCTCCACACCCTCCCTGGGCAGCCTGGGCCAGGGCTCCCTCACCTCGGCACCAAAGGACTTTCTCTTTGTGTTTAAGTGGAACTTGTGTTCCAGTTGATGTCCATCACCCCTTGTCCTGTCACTGGCCACCACAAAACAAAGACTGGCCCCATCCTCTCAACATCTGCCCTTTAGGGATTGATCAGCATTGATGAGATCCCCCCTCAGGCTTCTCTTCTCCAGGACATGTTCCATCCCCTCAGCATCTTGGTGGCCTTGTTCTTCCCTCTCTCCAACACTTCCCTGTCTCTCTTGAACTGGGGAGCCCAGAACAGAACCCAGCCCTCCAGAAATGACCTCACCAGGGCAGAACAAGAAGGGGAAGAGAACGTCCCTCAACCTGCTTCTCAATACTCCTCACACAGCACGTGTGTGTGTGGGGTTGGGGGGAAAGGGGAACTCCTTCTAAAGCAACATCCCCATGGTGTGTGGGGAAGGGCAGGGGACTCACCACAGGAGCCATCAAACTTCTTGAAGACGTTGAGCTGCTTGTCACAGGCGTGTTTGTGGAGCTCACACTCGCTGCGGTAGTCGCGGCCGTCGCTGCCGCACACGAGCCCCTCGGGCACGCCGCTGCAGGACGATGGGCACACGCACTTGGCCGATTGCCCGTCGCTGGAAGGCACACACGTGCTGCCAAAGCTGCAGCTCACATCTGCACAGGGGTCCTTGGAGCCTGGAGAGGAGAGAGAAAGGAAAGAAGGGGATGGGGGTATGTGGTATAACGATGAGGAGGTTGGGCTGCGCTCTCTGTGTCACACTGTCCCCGTTAAAACTCGATGCACAGTGGTACCTACTGACACTGATGCTCTCTGGTATCTACCCAGATAGCAATGATGCCCTGCTATCAGCTTCAGGGTTTGCTGCAGCCTGTGCCATCTACCTGGTCCTGAGCACTGAGCTCATGCTGCCCAATGCCCACAGAGGCAGGAGGGACCAGGAGGATCCTGCAGGATCAGCCCCCAGCATGGAAGGAATGGAGCTCCACCTCTCCCCACCTGGCACTTGAGGCAAGAGCCTCTCCTCTCTAAAGCTCTCAGCCTCACTGCTGCCAGCTCCTTTCCCTGCACATGCCCTCTGAGAGCCCTGTGCTTCAGCAGACCAACCAAACAAGAGTCCTTAAGGCACCTCCTGCAAACTGTGATTAGAGGAAGAGCTCAAGGAGCAATTTCCTCCCTGACAGGGAAGGGCCAGAACTCACCAGCTTATTTCACTGGGTTTTTTTTTTTCCTGTGGCTTGTCACTTTTTTTATTGCACCCTGATTATCATTTGGAATAGATGCCTCTGCTCCCTGTGCCCCCCCAGCACCAGCCTCAGCAGGAGCCCTGCCTGCACATTTATTGCAAAGCCAGAGAGCTGCACGACAGAAAGGTCACGTTCATTTACTCTGAGATGAGGAGACTGGGGGTCTCATTTACACAGCTCCTCGCTCACAGCTGGTGAATGCCAGCCTGGGGAAGAGCTTTCATCAGCCTACTCAGCCTGTGGCATAAGCCTGCTCCCCCTTCAGCTTACAGCCATGGCTGATGTGACCTGCTCTGGGCTGGCAGTGGGGTGCAAAGCTGCCCAAGCCATGGGGCTGTTCCCCACTGGGTTACCACACACCTCTTGAACCATTTACCTGCTGAATTTGGACAAGGGGTGATGGACATCAGCTGGAACACAACAAGTTCCACTGGCACAGGAGAAGAAAGTCCAGGGAGGGTGTGGAGGCTCCTTCTCAGGAGGTTTCCAACCCCACCTGGACACGTTCCTGTGCCCCCTGAGCCAGGGGAACCTGCTGGAGCAGGGGCTGGAGCAGCTTTGCAGGGCCCTTCCCACCCCCATCACTCTGTGACTGTGACCCTGAGTGCACTCCCAAGCCCTCCCTTTGCTCTCCAGCACACAAGCCACAGTCACTGCTGCTGCCATTGTCCCTGGGAATCTCTGGAGGCCAGGTTGAACCTTAAACCCCAGCAATGCTCAGGTCTCTCAGAGCTTTGTGCTGCAGAGCCAGGGCTCCCCAAAAGCCAAGAGGCTGCCAGCTCAGTGCCCTGAGGTTTTGCCATGGCACGGGGCAGGCTGTGCCCACAGAGCTGAGCCCTCACTCGTGCTCCCAGAGCCAACCAACAGCTCCAGCCATCCCCTTCCAACCCCTATAATGTTATGGTTCTATGATTCTCCCAGTGCCCCTTCCCATCAGATCTGTCCCCATCCCCCAGCACATCCCCAGTGATGACACCAACTCGGGCCAGCTCTCCCCAGCTGCCCCCATCCCAGCATCCCAACCCATCCCTGCACTCACCACACGGCCCTTTGCTGATGACTTTGATCCTTCTCTGCTGGTTGCACTGAGCCTTCTCCAGCTCACACTCGTTGCTGTAGGTGGAGTAGTCAGAGCCACACACAGGAGCCACCACGGCAGGGCACGTGCTCTTCTTGCAGACGCAGGAGGCACGCGAGGGCTCGGCCGCGCTGCGCTCGCACACGGCGCCGAAGCCGCACAGCATCCCACGGCACACTGCGGGCACACACATGGGCACACACCTCAGCCCCCTGCCCTGGCCACAGCCCATGCCCACACAGCAGTGCCTGGGGCTGAGCACCCACTCCTGCTTCTCCTCTAAGCTGCTGCTGCCAGGCAGGCTCAGGGAAAAGGCTGCAGAGATGTTGCCAGCTCGGGCACGCTGCGGGCACACACATGGGCACACGCCCCAGCCCTCTGCCCCGGCCACAGCCCATACCCACACACCAGTCCCACGCCCCGAGCATCCACTCTGCTCCTCCTCTACCCCCTCGCAGAGCTGCTGGTGCCAGGCAGGCTCAGGGGAGAGGCTGCAGAGATGTCGCCAGCTCAGGCACACTGCAGGCACACACACGGGCACACACCTCAGCCCCCTGCCCTGGCCACAGCCCATGCCCACACAGCAGTGCCTAGGCCTGAGCATCCACTCTGCTTCTCCTCTAACCCCTGGCAGAGCTGCTGGTGCCAGGCAGGCTCAGGGAAAAGGCTGCAGAGATGTTAACAGCTCAGCCCGCTGCCTCCTGCTGCCCAGCAGCACCCTGGCAGGTAAGCTGGGTCCTTCTCTGGGGACACTGAGGGTGTCTTTGAGGTCTAAAGGGGCTGAGCCAACCTTGTCAGAGCCACCCACCCCAAAGCTACGTGCCTGACAACAAGGGGCAGCTCTCCCCAGGGCTGCTGCACCCTGAACTCCATCTGGGTTCATTCCCATCGCTGGAGCACGGGCACCAAGCAAAGGCTCAGGTACCCTGCAGGGCAGGCAGCACAGAGGCCACAGGGATGGGCAGCACAGGCAGCAGAGCTGGGAAAGCCTGTGACCCAGAGAAAGCTTCCTCTGAAAGGAGATTGAGCTGGAAGGCAGCACTCTCTTGCCCTCAGGCACCACAGCACCCTCCACCTTGTCTCTGTTGCAGTTTCTCCTGAGTGACTGAGCCCTGCAGCCCTTTGAGGGCAGCTGGGTAGGGCAGGGTATGTGCTAGGCAGCTTCATCTCACAGGGAGGGAACAGGCTGGGCTGCTGGAAAAGGCTGAGAAGTGAGCTAAGTAACCCATGGCCAGCCCTCTCATCTCCTCTGTGCCCCTTTCTCCCTCCTGCCCATCTTTTCTGCTTATTGCCAGCATCAACTGGAGAAGGAAAGGTCTGTCACCAGCTCTGCACCACCAGCAGGGAGGTCAAGGCTCAGTTTGTGAGCTGGGAGGTACCTGCAGCCCCACTACAGACACAGAGAAGCATCCCCAGGACTCTCTGCTCAAGCCTTCGTGGGTCCTCCCACAACACAACATGCATTCTGCTCCCCAGTAAGAGAAAGTCTAAAGCTCCTGTGCTGTCCCAGGGAGGGGATAGACGTCTCTGCCCCACCACACACACACCCTGTAGTCACTGGTGTTCATGCACAGCAGCTGAATGTCTCTCTGAAGGAGATGCGCTAATCTCTTTATCACATCCACTAATCAGAGCAGCCAGCACAGACCAGTTCAGCATCTGAATTGCTAATATAGGAGGAACCAGTGATTCTCCAGTTGGGAGGGAGGAAGGGAGGGAGGGAGTGAAAGGGGTGACAGGTGTCCCTGCCAGAGCTTTCTGCCCAGCAGTGTCAGGGGCACAGCTCCCTGACACACAGCCCTGGGCAGGTTTAGGGGTACACACAGAGGCAGGTGAGCAGCTCTTGCC
Source organism: Urocolius indicus (assembly GCA_013401255.1). Taxonomy (NCBI): domain Eukaryota; kingdom Metazoa; phylum Chordata; class Aves; order Coliiformes; family Coliidae; genus Urocolius; species Urocolius indicus. The sequence goes on from WBNH01001458.1 coordinate 356,214, forward strand.
ACCCCTGGGCAACATCTTCCTGCTTCCCTTAGCAATGGAGCCTGACCCAGAGACAGACACATCACAAAAGGCAAAAGAAAAGGCTCCACAGTGGCTCATTTACACTTCAATTCCCAGGCACTGCCCTTGGCCTGCCTTGAGAGTTTGAGCTCATCTGCACAGCAACAATGCACCACTAAGAGACTAATACCATCACACACAAAAAAAGAACTCACTCTCTCTCTCCTGCCCCAATATCTAAAAGCACCTTCTCTTTTTGCTAGCAAGAGCTCTGGGATAGTCTCTCCTGCTCTTTCCCTCTCTTGATGGTTTTCAGTGCAGATGGAGCTGTTGAGCTCAGAGTTCAGAGGCTGCAGGAGAGATGTGCAAGTGAGGAATGGCAAATGCAGGACCAGGGAGGGATCCAGCCCCCCCAAATTCATCCCCCTGCCTCCAGGAGAAGGTCTGTGCAGTAGACTGTGTAGAGCAAAATCAGCTGCCTGTCACAGGGCAGGCAGAGAGAAGAATGTCTTAGGGATCAGGGGAAGGGACCTGCCCACCTTATTGGAACCAAGGGCACCAGAGGGACCAGGGCTCTGTCTGCCCATTGCCCCTCTAGTGATGTGTACAACATCAGCAGGTCACTAATAATACCTTTCCCTGCCTTCTACATCACCCAAGAGTCAAGCCAGGGCAGAGCCTGATTGAAACCAAGCCTGAATCCTGCCTTATCCTGCAGCTGGAGGCTTCTAAGGCTGCTACAACAGGGAGGACACTGGAAGGCAGTGGAGAACCAGCCAGTGTGAACCCACTGCCTGGGATGCTGGAGGCTGCAGCCTATTGTGCCTGTTCCCTAGTCCAACAGGGGAGGTGGGAATCTCTCTTGTTCAAGGCTCTGCTTCAAATCTGCCTCCAGAGCACAGGGGCAGGGCTGTGCAGCGAAGTCTGGGAGCAGCCTGGAGCTAAAGTAGAGAGTGGCTCTGGTTAAATCACCCCAGGGCTGCAGAGCTGAGGCACAGCAAGGCATTTGGCAAACAATGAGAGCAGCACTTGTGTGGAAGCAGCAAAAAACAAAAAAAGCTCCAGCTAGGAAGCTGACCTTTCCCAAACCTCCTGAGCCACTGGAGATGAAGGAGAGAAACAGCTAAAGGGAGGTATCTATACAAGACTTGAGCAAGCTGGTATGGAACAAAAAGGGAAGGCTTGGGCTTATTGTAGCCATGCTGAATAGCAGCCAAGCCTCTCTGTGTCTCTTAGCAGCACTGGAGCAGAAACAGGATCATAAATAACAACACCAAGCATCATAATCATGAAGGCAAGAAGAAAAAAAAAACAGGTGTCCCTCCTGGAGAAAAAGAGAGAAAAGCCCAAAGGTGTTGCTACAGATAACTCATGGCACCATGATTCCCACCAGCAGCAAGTCAGTGTGGCTCCAAGGGCAGGCAGAGCAGCCTCCTGCCTGTCCCTCAGCGGCCCCAGGCTGAGCCTGAACAAGCAAGAAAGGTTTTTCAGGAGAGATGAAAGCTACAGGAAAGACCTGACTGGGTTCAGAGGCTCAGCTCCAGCTTAGACACACTATGCTCTGAGGTTCTACCTTGCATCCTGCAGTGGGGTGAAGGAGCATAAAGGGATGCTAAAGAGGGTTTCTAGTCCTCTGCTTAACTGAGGAAGCTGAGGGGACGGCTCAGGCAAAAAGGCAGGAGGGCAAAGGCACCAACCAGCACTAAAGTGACAGAAGCCACACATGAAAACACCTTCTCTGGCCTGGAAGGTCTGGATGAACACATAGGCAGCCAAGGTGGGATGGATGCCTGCAGCAGAGAACCCCAAACACAAAGGGAGAGAGATGAGAGGAGGCTGTGGGAGCCTGTCTGTGCTGGCAGCTGACACAGGGGTGGGGAAGAGCCAGAAATGAGAGAAATGCAGAGCATTTCTCACTGTGGGTCAGGCCCAGAGCTGCTGGAATGCATCAGAACCAAGGTGCTCCTGCAGAAAGGACCAATGGAGACGAGACTGGTTCAGATCCCAGCCCCTCAGCCCATCCAAGCCACCTCCTCAGGCAGCCCTTCATTAGCACCAGGGAGGGTGTGTGATGCTTCATTACCACTGAAGCCCCTGCCAAGGTTCAGCTCAGCATCTCCTCAGGCACAGGTGACTGCTACTCCAGGGCAGATGGCACCAGCTCCAACCTCCTCGTGTCCAACAGTGCCTGCAGATGCCCAAAGTGGCTGGAGGGGCAGCTGAGAACAGGCTGGGTCTGCTGTGCCCATCAGGGAGGGCCAGAGATACCGTAGGAACAAGGTTGCTGTTAAACAAAGGCTCTGCCTGAGCTGGGCCAGGTGAAGCTGCTGCACAGCACATACACACACACAGAGACACACACACACTGACCCAGCCTGGAGCAATCCCAGGCTGGAATTTGGCAAGCCCATTCTGCCAAGTGCTAGCTCTGTGCTTCAGCAACCCCCTCACACACACTGAGCCCGCATTCAGGTCCCTGCCTCCTAAACAACACAGCAGCCAAGGCTCCAAGTTGCTCATTGCCCTCCTCAGCCTGGAGCCAGCACCCTCCACTTCTCTCCCAGCTGCCTGTTCTTGCCACTCTGCCATTTGCACCCCGAGTGCTCCAGGTAGAGCTCTTAGATTGAGCTTCTCAATTCACTTCAGCCCTCTCCTGAGCCTCCTGGACCAGAGCAGTAAAGGATAAGCAAGAGGGAAGACAGCAGCCAGTTGAAGGCAGGGAGGCTGTAGAGCAACTTCCAGCTTCAACTCCCCATCCACTTGTGTGTCTTGGTTTGCAGAGAATGCAGATAACAACAATCAGCAAAGCTCCAGTGTCAGTAGGTAAGGAGCTCAGGGGAAGGAGTGGGGATTAATAACAAGCTGGCTTCCTCAAGTGCTTGGAAATGTTGAGGTGAAGAGCTCTAGCTAATAAGCCCCAAGCATCCACATTAAAATGTTTCTCCAGCTTAATAACAATAATCACAAATGTAATGTCAAAATCCCTCTTTGCCAGTGGAGAGAAGAAGGGGAGGGGGGAAAAAAAGGCTCCTAGAGCAGCTTGCTGGCTGCTTTTTGCACCCTTGGCAGGCTCTGCAGTGCCTGCTTGCCCTGCAGCACCTCAGAGGGGCTCTGGCAGGGACCCTGTTCCTCCAGCCTAGGATTGAAGGCTTCTCCCCAAGCAGGAATCTTGCCATGGGAGGAGGAGGAGGAAGGCTCTGCACACCCACATAGGAGGGGGCTACTGGGAAAACACACAGGCAGTTCCTGGCAGCTGCCCCTTTTCCCCCAGCCAGACCTGCCCTGCTGAAGGCAGAAGGTGTGTTTGGCAGCCTGGACCTGCTCCAGATGCCAGGGTAGTCCAGCCCTTCTCTGAACAGGCTGAGGAAAGCAATCAGGAAGGCACAGCAAGAATCCTCAACTGCAGCTGGTGGGTAGGAGGGTGGGAGGTACCTGTTTTCATGCCTTAAAGTGTCTCCAGTGTCAGGAAAGGGGTAGAAGAGAGGAAAAGCTAACAACACATGGGACAGGGTTTGGTGGTGGGCTGGGCAGGGTTAGGTTGGTGGCTGGACTTGATCTTTAAAGCTCTTTGAGTCTATGAACACACCACAGGCATCCTGCCATGCCCCAGACAGACACAGTCACCAACCCCAGCAGCAAAGGGCCACAGGCAGGAGTCAGCCAAGGACAAAGACTCAGGAAGGACAAGGCAACCTGCACCTGTGGGGACCTGCTGGCAGCTGAATCCCCTGGCACTGAGGGTTCTTGTTCATAGGAAGAGCCTGAAATCAAAGGATGAAGATGCTCATGCCAAAGGCGCAAGTTTGGGATGATACTGGATTAAACACTCTCAGGTTTAACCTGCTGAAACCACTGAAAGCAGACTGAGCTGGGAGTGGAGACCAGCCCTGAACCAGTTATATGCAAAGAGGAAAAGCTATGCTGCTCAAATCCATCCTTTCAGCCCCTAATGCACGCTGACAGGCACCTCTGTGACCCCCCCGCCCTCGCCTCCTGAGACTCCTTACTTAGTCCCCAAGGATGGCAAGGTCACTAGTGGGGTCACAGCAGTGACTTGTCCTGTCCCAAATCCTGCCTCAGAACAGTCACTGAGTTACAGAGGCAGAGCCAGCATCACACAGAAGGCAAGAAGCTGCTGGCAAGGGCTGAGCAGCAACCTGAGAGCCCAATGGGCTGATGGACCTGCTGAGGAGCTGCCCACAGACAAGAAGCCAAGGGGTACAAGCAAACACATTGAACAGGAAAGGGTGAGGGCACAAGGACAGTGAACACCAGGGGCTGAGGTGGAGCTTTCCTTCTGGAGAAGGTGCCAAACCTCACCATGACATGCCAGGCACAGATGCCCTGCTGCCAACCAATATGTATAGACACCACTGGGTGCAGGAGGCAGGGCAAAGCAGAAAAGAGCAGGACAGAGCTTGCTTTTGGGGCTTCCTTGTGCTGAAAGGGGCAGAGGGAGAGGCAAAGCCCCTGGGACAGAGTCAGTGTGTCAGCCCAGCCAGGCCCAGTATTAATTCTGCATGAGCACCAGGTGCCCGTTGCCATGGAGCTGCTGAGGCTGCTGCTCCAGCACAGCCTCTGTGCACATTTACTCCTCTTCCCAGGCCCATCCTCCCTGCCATCAATATTAATTACATCAGCCAAGAAGAAGAGCTTGCCCTGCTCAACTGCCTTGGCTGTGGGGCTGGGAGAGCCCTAGGTAAGGCTGTGGCAACTGGGCAGGGTGTCAGCCTCACAGCCATGGCAAAACACTGCTCCCCTCAGCCCTGGACACACTGAGATGGGCTCCAGCTCTCCCAGGAAAGCAATGCAGAGCTGTCAGACTGTGGTGTCATCGATGCCACCCTGATGAACTCAGGCACTTCAGCTCAGAGCCCCAAGCCCACCACAGCCAGGGTAGCATCAGGACTGGTTTTGCCTATCTTCACCCACTTTGTTGCCTACCTCTGCCTAAAACATGGGACAGTGTGTTCATGCAGTGCCACTGAGGTAGATATGGAAAGCTGCAGTTAGCCTGAGCAGCAGCAAGCTGAAAACAACCAGCAGCACCCCTGAGTACAGCCCCATGGGTCCCAAAGGGGATGGGGAAGGCAGCATCCCTCCTCACTCAGCAGGGCTGGGCACAGCTTTATCTCCACAGCTCAGCCATGGAGCTGAGTTACACCACAACTGTCAATCTCTGGTCCCCAAGGCCACAAGAACTGCTCCAAAACAAGTCACCAAAGCACTCAAACTTTCCAAGCTGCCACGTTCTAAGGATGGGAGGCCCTGCAGAAGCTGAGAGGATGGCAGGCATCCTCCATCCAGCTTGGGAGCCTCTGTGATGCTCTCAGCTCTCCAAGGATCTTCCTTGAACAGCTCTACACGTGACAGAGAGCTCTGAGAGACCAAGCATCTCCTCCTGAGACCACACTTGGGTAGTTCAACACCTCCAAACACACTCCATGCTCCTGTGTCACATGAGAAGAAGCCCAGAAACAAGCCAAGGCAGACAAAGGAGAAGCAGGAGGAGTGATGGTTACACAGCCTGTAACTGAGGGGGGTCAGGAGGGGTGGGCAGCAAGGACAAAAGGTTGATTAGTTGGAAGATCTGAAAGCAAACTGATGTGCTGGGGGCAGAGAGAGGGCTGTGAGCAAGGAGAAGGCAGTGCCCAGGGTGGGCAGGGCAGGTTGGAGCAGGGAGGTGTGGGAAGCATCCCTGTTCTAGGCTCTAAAACATCCGAGTCACTCTTGCAAATCAAACATCATCTTTAAAGACTCTCTCATTAATGTGTCAGGAGCCTCATCCCCTGTGAGAGCAGCTCTGAGCAGCCTGTCAGAGCTCCTGATCACTGGAGGAATCCATCAGGCTTTGTGAGGGAGAGGAGCGCTTGGGAAATGTGCTCCATGAGGGATGGGAGTGACACAGCCAAGGAGAGGGAGAGAGGAGAGGAGAGGAGAGGAGGGGAGAGGAGAGGAGGGGAGAGGAGAGGAGAGGAGAGGAGAGGAGAGGAGAAGAGAAGAGAAGAGAAGAGAAGAGAAGAGAAGAGAAGAGAAGAGAAGAGAAGAGAAGAGACAAATGCTGATTCTTCCTCACAAAGCTCTGAGACTAAATGCCACAACGTCCTGGGAGACAGGAGGCAGAGGTGTGGGGAGAGGGAGGCGAGCTTGGGGATCTACAAGCTTAGCAGGGATCTGACCAGAGGCCAAAATAGCAACACCTTTGCAGCTCACCCATCCTCTGCTCTAACACAAGCCCACCTCACATGAAAGTGCATCAATTGATCCCCAAGAGAAAGCTCAAACCTCACTGTAAACGGAGAAGAAAATGCTCTCAAGAGATCAAAAGTGGTGTCTAATAACTGCTGCTACCTTATCTACTGCTCAGCTTCTGAAGAGCTATGTTTAGCATCTCTCCTCTCTCCAGAGCAACCCTGAAGCAGTCTGAGCTGGTTTGGCTCAAGCACACTTTGTTGGCTGGTGCTCAGGGTGCAAAACCCAGGCAGGGAAATAGTCCCACCAACTATAGCTGTGGGTCAAAAAAGTCAGGTTGGGGCTTTGGGGTGAGAGTGTGGGCACAAAACTCCACAAGCAGCCCCCAGTCGTGGCTCCTGAGCTGCTGCCTCACTGCCACGGGGTATAAACGTCAGCAAGAGAAAAGGCAGTCAAAGATGTAACCACAGGGACTTTACTGTGGGATTCCTGGGTCAGACAGGGCATGGGTGGCTTCACCCCTGAAGCATTGGAGTGCCCAAGGTGCTGGGGCAAAGACAGGAGCAGCCCAGGTCCCCTCCTTGATGTGAAGCAGGGCTGTGCAGGACGTCAGAGCCTCAGCCTGTGCTGCAGCAAAACCTTGGAGGAGTAGGCAGTGTGTAATTAACAGTGAGCACCTGCTGAGAAGCCTGCTCCAACCATTTCACCTTGTGCAGAGAGAGCCATTCTTTCTGTTCTGGGAGGTGTGACAAGCCTTCCCACCACGCTCCAATACTCCTCAAGCCCTCATCCCTGAGCCACACCAGCCCCAACCCCAGCCCCAGCCATCCCAGGGAGGGTACAAACCTCTCCCTGCTCCTCCCTTGTGCTTCCCCAAATGTCTCCTCAGCAAAGGAAACAATTCTCAGCATCATGAGGCTTGTGAGGGGAGTAGTGACAGTGCAATCAAGCAGGAGAGGATCTCCACAGAGCCACCCTGGCCCTAAACATGCCTTTCCCTGCTCCACTTCTCCACACAGAGCACACAGGTTGTGGCAGGCCAGAAGGCACTGTGGGACTGCACAGAGCACCAGTAAGGATTAACATCAGCCACAATGCCTGGCAGCCTTGGGCAGGTGAGGAGGTGACAGGAGAGGACACCACAGCCAGATGGGTCAGTGCAGGAGTGAGTGGTTTTCCCTGCTCCAGCTGCTCCCAGTCAGCTCCCAACGCTTCCAACTGCACGTGGGAAAGTCAACAGGAGCCAGCAGTGTGCCCAGAGGGGGCAAGAAAGCCAAGGGCAGCCTGGTTGGGATCAGCAGTGGGGTGGCAGCAGGAGCAGGGCAGGGATTGTCCCCTGTGCTGGGCCCTGGGGAGGCTGCAGCTCCAGGGCTGGGATCAGTGCTGGGTCCCTCACTCACTGCCACAGGGGCACTGAGGGGCTGCAGCATGGCCAGAGCCGGGCACAGAGCTGGGGAAGGGGCTGGATGGAGCACAAGGGTGCTGGGGAGGGGCTGAGGGAATGAATGGGGGTGTTCAGCCTGGAGAAGAGGAGGATGAGGGGAGACAGGAGCNTTGAGAGCTTGGACTGCAGCAGCTTCAAGGGCTTTTAAACAAAAACAATTCTGTGATTCTAAATGGGAGTGAGCTGGGGCAAGCAGGGGTGTGAAAGGATGAGAGCATGAGGTGGTCAGAAAAGGCTGAGGGCTAAAAATGCACCTGGGGGCAGATAGAGAAGCAGATGATCCTGCAGCACCTCCCTGTTCTACTGACATCAGCCCTGCCACCAAGCCTCATTCTGCAGCATCCAAGTCTTATATTGGCTTGTGTCAAAAGTGAAGGAGTCTGAGATTAGCAGCCAAAGGCAGCAGGGTGTTCAGCACTGCCATGCACAGAGGCAACACAACTGAAGAGCTTGAGGCTTATTTTAAGCTATATTTTAGTGGCTCTTTCCCAGGGCAGCCAAGTGTCCCCTCCCTTGTCCCCCTGAGCAGGCACAGAGCTGGCCCTGAGAGCCACCCTGACTCCTTTGAGAAACTGAAAGCCCAAAGCTGGCTCCTAGTAGTCTCTCTGGAAGACAAGAAGTGGAGAAGGAAAGGCTCAGCATGGCTTGGGCAGTGGGAGGTGGGGAGGGACAGCACACACACATCTCCCCAGGCTGAGGCCAGCCAACATCACTCTGCAAGGTTTCATTCCAGGGAGGCTGTGGGCAGCACATGGAACTGGGTCATTCCTTTTCCCTCACTATATCTGTGCTAAAAGGTTGCTGGCCAGAGAAAGCTGTTCATCAGCATGTATGGGATGTTAATTAGAAGTGATCCAATAAAAGGAAGATGTGTCACACAGGACAAAGACCAGGACCTCTGACACTCAGGCACTGCCACAACACCCCAGCCCTGCACACAGCCAGGTGAAGAAGCCTCTCCTTACACTCAGGCATCACCTCCTCAGCTGCCAGCACACACGCAGATAGGGCTGGAAGAGAGCAGAGAGGTCATGAAATGCTTTCCAACACCTCTTAGAACCATCCCCATGGCAGGGCAGCAAGGCCATGCACCCTCCAGGCTCTCCTGCCTCAGCACAGCCTCAGTTTGCCCAAACTCACCATCTACAGGGAGGGAAGGAATCTCCTAACACCCCTTGCACAGGGGCTCTGGAACTCACAGCAGAGATAGCCACAGGCAGGGCCATGGGGAAGCCATCCTCATCACACTGCAGGGAACTATCTCTCTCCATGGCAGAGGGGATGCCAGCAGCAAAGAGACAAAGCCCTAACAGGCTGCTGGAGAGAGGGCATCCAGCAGCCAGCTGAAAGACAATGCCCAGCACAATCCTACAATGCCCACTGGAGGATTAATCCACTACCCTACATTCCCCACACAGCCTTGACAAGCCACCTGCAACCAGCATTTGCTCTGCCTAAGCCCATGGCTGGGTCAGTTCTGCAAACTCTGTGTTTATGGGGCTGCCAAGGCACAAGAAAGCCTTTGTCCAATGTTCAGTCTCTCAGATGTCTCCAATCCCACGTGTCACTGCTGCTGTCCTGCATCCACAACCAAGCCCTGATGGGGAAACCCGCCTGTGCTTGGTCCAGAAAGCAGCAAGAGACCCAAACCTGCTAAAACCAAAGAGCTGGTGATAGCCAAAAGGGTCAAACAGCCTGGCTGAGCCTGTTCAAACCCATCAGGGCTTATTTCTGCCCAGCAAGGCTACAGAGCAACGTGCCCTGTGTTGTTCTGCTCTCTGCCTCTGATCATACCAGGGCATGGGGAAGGGGCTTCCCTCAGCAGGAGCAGGAGCAAGGCACAGCCACAACTGCCCCCAGCAAGGCTGAGCCCTGCTGTCCTCCCCCAGCTGTCACAGGAGCAGGACAGCAGCTCCAGAGCTGCTTATGGCTGTGCCATCCCTCCCTAACAAATCCTCCCATCTGAGGGGCTTTTCCACATCTCTGGGAGAGGAGAGTGCTGTGGATGGTTCCAACAGCCCACTGCCTCATCCTATTGATCCACCTGAGCAGCCAGCTCAGCTCTCACCAGCTTGGCTTCAGGGCTTATTGTTCTCCCTGCCCTCCTCAGAGCAAATAACAAACCCAATCTTGCCTCCTGCACGTGACTGCACCGAGGGATGCTGCAAACACACACAAGCCCAAACCTCTCATCACAGATGCTGCAAGAACAAGGAGAGGAGGGGAGGAGGGATTCCCCCCCCACTCAAAATCCTCCCCCATCATTTCTTTCACCCCAGGGGGATGCAGGAAGGCACAGCCCACCCTGCCCACCCTTTGCACAGCACCTGCCAACCCCTTCCCCTTCCCCACAACTCCAGAGCACTCCTGCCCTGGGGGGCTGCAGCTAAGACAACATCCACCCCCTCTCCAGCTCCCTGCACAGACACTCCCAAGCTCCTGCCCATCCCTGATGAGAAAAAATAAAGAGATGAATTAGCCAGCTTGGATGCCATGAGCCAGTCCCTCAGCATGGAGCCCTTGCATTTAAGCCTTAAGACTCTATAGAGCTTAACAATCCCCTGGCCAGCTGTGGGAGAGCCAGCAGCGTGGGAGACTGGGGAGAAAGCAGGGAGTTAACAGCATTAATGGGCTTGTTTCCAAATGAAGCAGAGACCACTCTATCAAAATCAATGTGTGGCTGAAGAGTTTTCGAAGGGAAAAAAAAATAGTATTGAAAGAAAAAGAAGAGATTAAACAGCCCAGGGGTTGTTCATTAGGGACACCTCAGTGCTGGCTGGCAAAGTCTTTCACCTCCAGCATCAGTGAAGGGAACAGCCATGGCTGCAGCAGCTCTCCTGTATGCAGGATAGGGACTTTGCAGAAGAGATGCCCAAGGGGCAGAAAGCCCCTTTCCTTCATCACCAAGGTCTGGCATCACCAAGGCATAGCTGGAAGGGGAAGAGAGCACAGGAAACTTTCCAGGAGCAGGGCTTCCACACACAGATAGCAAGGTGCAGGCCCTGAGCTGCCAGGAGTGTGAGCAGAGGTCTGTTGGCTCATGGCACAGGCTGCCAGCTGGTGACAAGCCACTGCTCATCAGAGCTGTGCAGATGAGGAGCTGACCCAGAAGATAAAGAGGTGACAGTTCTCAAGGAGCTCAGCTGGAGAAGCAGCAATTGAAGGGTCCTGCTGTGCTCAGGACTGACACTGTCAACTCTGTTGTGCTGGGACAGGCCTGGGAGCACTCATTGAATCCTCACCCAGCACCAGGTACCAGCTGGGGACAGGAATCCCTGCCCAGCCTCCTTAGGAAGGGGAAAGGAGAAGAGATCAGCAGCTTCCCAAACAGCCATCCCTCCCCCTCCAAACCTGTCAGTCATTCAGCCAGCCAAGCACAGCTCTCACAGCACAACACTTTGTTTGTCCCACCAAAATCACCTTGGGAGCAAGCCTGGGACAGGAGAGGCACTGCCTGAGCTCAGCAGAAGCCAGCCACATCCCAGCAGCTCCCAAGCACAGCATTAAGTCATTGCACTACACACACCCATGTGCTGCACAGCAGCTTCAGCAGGCACCAGCCTCTCCAAGCCCAGGGTGGGGGGAGAGGATTCTCCTGCCATGCCTCCTGCTCCCCTCTGCCCAGAGACACTTCCCACAGAGGACAAGAGCCTATTAGACTTGCAAAAGGCAGCTCCTCCTTTGGCAGCCCACCAAAGGTGGTAGTTTTCCATCTCCTGGGAGGACCAGAGATCTTTTGGAGTCTATCATCTTGCCTGGGCTGGGCTGTTAATATTTTGGAGCCCTAAGCTAAGGAGTTCCACCTACGTTTGGGTTTATTTTTTGCTTCAGATGTCTTCTCTGGTCCAATTATAGATGAATCCCATTTGCAGCCCTTGCTCCTCCATCTCCTTCCCCACCCCCAGCACAGAAGGGAGGAAAGAAAGAGACAAAGGTTGTTATTAACTGCCTGCTGTTTACTGCTGGGCCCTTATCCGTGCACATGAAGCTAAGGAAGGTGATTCAAGAGCCTGCCAGCAGAAAGAGGTGTTTGAAGCCCCATTTTCAGAGACAACAAAGCTCCTGGGATGACGTTATCTGAGCAGATGCTTCCCTGCCTGCATCCAACAGCTTCTAAAGCCACAAGAGCACTGCTTCAAAAAGCCAAAGTTGCCCCAAGTCTAGGAAACCAGAAGGCTTTGGGTAAGCCCAGAGAAAAGGTGTGATGAGCACACTGCTCATCAGGTACCAGGGGATCCAGCAGACACCAAGGGATCCAGAGGTGAGAGATATAATCCATGGACATCCAGGGAAAATCCAGGTGCTGTCCTACCTGCTCTGCCAAGGAAGGACCAATAACTGTGGAAGAGGATGAGGAAAGCACCACACTTGCCTCCTCACTGGCCAGGTGAAAGCTTGGAGGTGGGGAAGGAATTGTGGGATCCCTGTGGGATCTGAGAAGGGAAGGAGAGCTGCTCTGTAGCTCCCCCAGGATTGACATCACTCCTCTCTTCTGGCCAGGGCAGTGGAGATACCCAATGCCCAGCTGAACACCAGCTTCCATTTTGCTCTTAATGCTGGATAAAGCTGCAACCTTTTGCCAGCTGGAGCAGCATAAGCCCACCAGATCTTATGGTGGCATTTCTAGGGTGTGAGCAGCTGACTGATGTAAGGCTGTGGATGGACTGGGATGATTCAACTTTGGCTGCACAGCAGAAGCAGGAATTTAATGAACAGCCAACTAGCATCTCAACCACCTCTCCTAGCCTCAGCAACCACCTCTCCCTGAGCTGCTCAAACCCCATCCCACACTTTTGTGTTTGGTGAGGCTCCCTCATGCTTTGTGCCCATTTAACCTCCTGCTGCCATGAGCCAGCACAAACCACTCCAGTCCTTTCCCAGCAAGGTCAAGACCTGCTAAGGCAATGCAGAGTCCCAGGGAGACCCTCACATCACACCCTTGACAGGAATCCCTCCCTGCCTGGCCTCTGCCTGCTCTCTGGGCAGGGAGGACATGGGCTGCCCAGGCCACAAAGAGATGCAGCCTCTAAGCTCCAGGTCCCACAAGCTGAAATTAGTCACCTCTCTCAGTGTCCTCCCCTGAGTTGCTCTGACACTACCACCAAAAATAATCAGAGGGCTCAAAAGAGGCAGCAGAACACTGTGTGGCCATGTGATGCTGCATGAGCCTGTCCCTTTCTCACGGTCTCTCCTTCACCTGTGACTCTGTCACATACCACAGGGCTGCTTTTTCTTTGCACCTCCTTCTGCTTCCTCCCTTCTACCAACACTCAGGAAGACACTTAGGGGATAAACACAGAATAACCACTTAGTTCAACACTGCTGCTTTTAAGGACAAGGTCCCTTTCTCCCTTCCATGCTCTCAGCCAAGGAAACAGCAAAGAGACCGTCTCCCTTTCCAGCCCTTCCTCACTTCCACAACAGCCAGCCAAGAAACCCTCTGCAGAGAAAGGGTTGCTGTACCTCCCAGGGAACAATGAGGGACAGTTGCTCTGCCCTCCCTCCCTCCTCATCCCCAAAAGGCAATGCTCCTGCATCCCTCAGGGTAAGGGTAAGGGCACGAGGGAGCTGCAGTAGTGCTGTGGGCATAGAGAGCAGCCAGCCAGCTGAAAAATAGATCACTGGGTCAGGAGATGCTGCTCCACTGCCTGCAGGGAGCACAAGAGGCTCAAGTGATTTGCTCTCAAGAGCATCCTGAGCACAAGAGCCGTGTCCCAGGAGCCACAGTGTACTCACCATCCCGCGGCGTCGGCGGCGTCTGAGTGAAGTAACTGTTGGGTTTGTCTGCAAAGAAACAAAACACACACCCCCATCAGCAGCTCCTCTTCTGCATAGCCCTCCCTTCCTCCCCCCACAGCTCCCCAGCAGCTCTGGAGACAGCATTTCAGTTCCTTCAGCATACAAAGGGTGGCACAAGGTGAAAGGTCCCACGGCTGTGAGGGTGGGTGACAGAGCGAGGAGGCACAGGCTCAGCACCAGCCAGCCTTTGGGTAACCCCTCACTGAGCACTGAGGGCAAGAAGAGTTCCACTCAGGCAGCTGGTTCCACAGATCCTGAGAGGGGAAACACCCCAAAGCCACTGTCAAACCGAGCTCTGCTTTTAGCTAAGTGATGTGCCCAGGGTAGCAAAGCCAGGCTGTGGCAGAAGGCACTCACTGCTTCTGAGCCAAGCTCTTTCCTTCCCATCCTCTAGGCCTTCTCCCATCATTGCTTTTTAAACACATCTGTGTGGTTTACAGCTTTACTACAGCTTCTTCCTAACCACACACACACACACATACACACACACACAAACCCCAGGGGAAACAGTGCACCCCACAGCCAGGCTGGAGGATTTGCCTGCCCTCTGAAGGGGTTTTTCTCTCAGCAGGTGTCTGGCTCTTCCCAGCACTAAAGAGGTCAAAGACACAGCTCTATGATGGAGTTTTCCTCCTGAGGCTGCACCCAGGGACAGGCAGATGTTAGGTGGGTGAGCACAGAGATGAGACAAGAGAGCACAGTGCCTGGAGCAGCCAGCAATATGTGAGGGTACCCACACCCCAGTGTGCAACCTGCTCAGCTAACAGCAGGGAATCAGATCAACAGCCTAACCTCTAGGTCTCTCCTCTCCAGCTTGTCCCAGCCCTCTTCAGAGGCAGAGAGCCATTTAGAGAGCAGGGAACCTGAAGCAGCCTTGGAGACACATCTCCCACCCATCACATCCAGTGCCAGGGCCCTGGGGTTCAGCAGTTGCTTGCACCAAGGGAGCAGCAGCAGCCCCTGGCCAGGGCAGGACTCACAAGGACACAGGGGTTTGCCCCTTATCTCCCCCACACAGCCCTGCCAACACCTTCACATCCCAACCAGAGCAACTGCATCCCCCCAGGAGCATCACCCACAGTCAGCTCTCGAGCAGCAGACCAGGAGACACAAGATTTTGGGGAGGGGAACGAGACAGGGAACACAGAGGGTGCTGGAGGAGCCAAGCACACGGTGCAGGGCTGGTGCAAACCCGCCTTCACGTCTCTGCTCCCCAGTTCTGAGCCATCACCTCAGGGAAAAAGTGAGGCAGAGCTGTGGAGCAGCCTGACACCTCCCCAGCTTCTCCTCAGGCAGCAGCAGGAGGGCACTGGCAGCACAAGGAGGGTTACAGCCATGCCAGGGAGCCCCTGCACACCTCCTGACCTCACCCCCACCTCTCCCTCTCCTCCCTTCCCCTGCTCCTCCCGCCAGCCCGGGGACACCTACAGTTGTTGAGGAAGAGCAGCACAGCAAATCCCAACGTGGAGGTGGCCAGGAGGATGAGACAGATGTTGCAAGGGATCATGAAATACCTCACCACCAAGGAGACCTTGTGCTGGTACATGCGGTCCCGCTCCAGGGCCCCCGGCGCCATGGGGTACTGGCAGGCTGTCATACTGGGGGGGCTGGCACAACTCTCAAGCCAGCCAAGGCACGGGGAGCCACAGGGCTCACATTGATCCCTCTCTGTATCCTCCCTCCTTCCCTGGTTGTCTTCAGCAGCAGCAAGATTTAAGTTTTCCCCGAGGTTCCCATCTTCTGCTGGCAGCAGGGCAGGGAAGGGAGGGCTTGGGGGTACCTTTAGGAGCAAGAGTTTGCCCCTACGTGTGCCATCCCAGAGGCATAGCAAGGGTCAGGTCCAAACCCACTCTGAGTGCTCTGTAATTCCTCTTCCAGCTCGAGGAGATGCCAATCCACACCTAGCCACGGGAAACAAACCAAACAATCCAGGGCAAAAAACAAAGTGCTGAGAGCTCAAGTTGTGTGGCCAAGCTCAGCGAGAAAGGGCTGAGCTGCTACCGGCAGGGATGCTGCCGAGGCACCAGCGAGCTCCCGGCAGCAGGGCTGGGGTAGAGCTGCTGGCATGGGATCCTCCTCTCAGATTCCAGCCTCGGCAACGTCCCCTTGTCCTCACGGGTGGGAAAGTCTCAGCTGCCTCTCAGCTCCTCGCTCAGGCTCCACATCAACCTCGCTGAGCTTCCTCCAGCTGTCCGAGCATCTCTTCCTCAGCTCACCCAACCTCCAACCCCTCCTGGCTGGTTCAGTTGCTCCCCAAGGCTCCGTCTTCACTGCACACTGGTCTCACAGCCGCTGCACATCCAGCCCTGCTGGGCTCTGCATCCCTCTGGGGCAGCCACCGCTCAGCTCTGCCCCTGCTCCAGCTCCAAGCAGCATCCCCCAGCTCTCAGCTCCCGTGCCTGATACCTCGGGGATCTCGCCGGTAAAGAGTAAAAGCTCCCAGCACTGACACAGCCAAAGCCAGGGTCAGGGTTAGGGCAAGCCAATTCCTTTCCTTACGCTGCTGGGACATGCCAATCCTTCCCGGAGTGATCCCAGCTCCTCACCCAGCCCGGCATGGAGAAGAGAAGAGGCACAAGAAGCGACTGACAGCGCTGGGAGTGGCGGACGCCTCCGCCTCAGGAGGGAGGGAGGGAGGGAAGGAGGGAGATGCTGCCCTGGGAAGCCGGTAAAGAGGACAGGAAAGGGAACAAACATGCAGGAGAATTAGCTGGCGAGATGGATCTCAGAGAAGAGCTCAGAAGCGTCACACCCCGGACCTTTGCTACCCCTCTATCCCTCAGATCTCTTCCTCTCACCCTCNGCCCAACAAAGGGGGAGGCGAAGGCGAAGGGGTGCGGTGGAGACAAAGACGAGACGGCGGGGTCGAGCCCTTGGGAAAGGCGAGGTAAGGGGGATGGCACAGCCCAACCCACCCCCCAAAACCCCCGGGACGAGCTCAGGACGAGGAGGGAGGGTTGAGGAAGGTCCCCAGAGGGGGGTGGGAACGGGATGAGGCTGGAAGCCCATCTCCCCGCCCCGCTTGCCCATTCGCCCACTCGAGATGCTGAGAGGCGGGGAAGCCCTGACACCACCCCCCTCGCAGGGACCGAGAGCCTCCCGACCCAAGGACAGCAGAGCACGAGCTGTCCCTAATTCTTATTTGCTAGGATTAAGTCTCAGGATTATTTGGTGGGACCCTCACGGATCGTGGGCAGCCACCCCCCCCCCCTCCCCAGGGAGAGGGAGGGATGGATGGATGGATGGATGGATGGATGGAGAGAAAAGAGGTGCTGAGCCACAGATGCACTGTGCTGCTCCCCTGCTTTGCCTAGCTGAGTAATTCCTGCTCTCAGGAAGACAAGATGCCTGTGGTCATCACTTTCCTTGGGCAGCAAGGGTAGGAAAGCTGCCAAGGAGGAAAGCTGGGCTGAAAGGCAGAGCTCAGGGTTAAGACTTCTCGAGTGAACATCCACCAGCAGGGCAAAAGCAAAGAGCAAGGGGCAGCCCTGCTATAGCCTGAGCAGTCCCAAAGGCAAGGTTAGCTGGTGCCCACAAGCACAGCCCAGCATCCCAGGGCTTCCACTCCATCCCTGCCCTCCCCAGCAGCTCTCCAGCCTCATCTCAGCTCACCGAGTCCCTGGCAAAACACAGCTCCTGGGCAAGCTGTTCCCTGCACACAGCACCGTGGATCTTGAGCTCTCTCTGACCTGACACCTTGTTTCTAAGACACCATGGACCTGAGCAAACAGGCTGAGCTCCTCCTCACCCCATGGAGGAAGAAAGCAGCTCAGGAGACCATGACCAAAAAAACCCCTGCAAGAGTCAGGCCCTCTGCTTATAGAGTCACCTCAACACAAGCCTGGAGCCCTAAACACAGTTGCAGAAGCTGGTTTATCCTCCAAGCCATGGCACAGGAGAGCTCTTGGAGCCTCCCTGTTCCCACCAAGTGCTAGGGAAGGGTTGTCTGTACCCTGCAAGGCAAAGAAAAGAGTCCTCAACCCCCTGTCCCACGCTCCTAGGGCAAGATGAGCACTGTCACATGGCAGTGGATAACCCTGCCGTGGTCAAACTGGGAAGCTCATTGCACAGAAGCTATTTTAAGTTCCTCTTGTCTCTTCAGCTTGATGCTGACTGGGAAGCTGCCACAGCCAGAAAGGGAAGCAAAGCTTCCTCCTGGTTACTGCCAGCAGCCACCACACTTGGGCTGGCCATGGTCCTGTCCTCTCCTCTCCTTAAGACACTTACAGCAACAACTTCAGACAAGAGAGCACTCCTCCCCAGCAGCAGGTATCCCTCCCAGCCCCAATCCCAGCCTGCTCTTGCCACCCTGCCTCTCCCTCCCTCCCTCCCTCCCTCCCTCACCTTGGCAACTTGCCTGGAGCCTGAGGGACACAAACACCAAAGCTGCATCCACCCACCCTCCCCTGCAGCAGAGAGATGGAGAGGAGGCTGGGTGGTCCCTTTGCAGGGCTGTCTCAGGCCCCAGGAGGTAGCAGGTCACAGGTTTCCCCTTGGGTTGGCACATGCTGCCCCTGCAAAGCCACCTTGCTCCTCTCTGTGCTGGACACAGGGAGCTGGCAGCAGCATGGGTGTCCCAGCTCTGCAGCTGCAATCTGTTCAGAGCAGTATAAAGGAAAAAAAAAACAACAACAGAGAATGGAAGAAACAAATCCAAGTCACGTCCCAGAGGTTGCTCAGCTTTAAACCTGCATGGCTCCCCTCCTCTCCCCAGGGACTGGCAGAACATGATCCCACAGCTTGCTGCGAGGCATGGGGCTGCATCCCAACCACCCTGCCAGGAGCACAGCCCAACAAGCAGGGAACTGAAGGTCTAGCAGTAACAGGGTGCACCCCAGGAGCCATCCTCCCCCTGCCACACACAGGGGCTGCACAGAGCCCTGGAAAGCCCGAGTGCTCCAAGTGCTCAGCAGGACACACTCTGCCAAGCTGTGTCTCTTAAGCAGCCCTCTGCTTAGGACCCATCTCAGGAGGCCTCTCACCAGCAAAGCCCTCTGCTAGGGACAGCACTGATGTGCCAGATGGTAAATGGCTCCTCATCCAATGCCAGAGGCCATGGAATTGCCTCCTGGGACACAGCCCAACACTTCTAGGGATGAGGCATGAGGATGAGCAAATCAGAGCACTCTGGCAAGTGGATGGAGACCTCAAAGCTCACAGCACACTGAGCCTCCCCCTCTCCAACTCAGTGTTTTTCCCTCAAAGGGACAGCTCGAGCCCCTGCCTCATTTCTAGCACCTTCCCCAGCTACTGCAGCCCCCCTGGGAATTTCTGGGCCATCACACAAAAAAAAAGCCAAGACCTTCCCCCAAAAGTGAGCAGAGTGCCCTGAGTCCTCTCCTTCACTTGATCACCACCTGCTCAGCCTGCTCCTGCATCCTTCAGCTCTACCCTGGCACACAGGAGCCAAACTCCTGCCTGCTGCCTTCCCCAGGCTCCAACAGCAGCCCTCTGCCCTCCCCTGGCCTTGCTCCACAACCTTCCCCCTGCACAGGGCTTCAGAGCCACACTCCTCTGGCCATCCCAGCACTCCTGGCCAAAGGCTAAAGCTTGGATCTAAGCAAGAAAAAGAGAAGGAGGACACGTGCATCCTCCTGCCTCCACCTTTCCACACACACATCAGCCACCACACAGTCCTCCCTTTCTTCCCAGCCCTTCCAGGGTTCTGTGCCCTCCAATCATTTGGTGGCCACTTTGAGGGGCAGCATCTCCCCAGATCTGAGCAGCTTTTTGTGTCCTGGAGGAGGCAGGATGAAAACTCCAGCATCACCTTCTTGGGAAAGACAAACACTCACCCCTTTGGCCCTTGGGAGTCTTTCAGATGAGATTTGATAACCAGAAGAGCCATTTGCTCTGGGGACACACCATACTGGCCTGGCTCATCCATGTGGGTGGTTGTTTTTGTTACCATCCCCTCTCCCCAGACCTGGCTGCACACAGACACAGCCTTTCATAAATGCCCACATCCTTCTGTGCCAGCTGGGGCAGGGGCAGTGGGTCTCTCACCCATTCCCTCTGCCCAGTGTGACCACTGTGAAAGCTCAGCTCTTCCCTTCACACTTCTGAACCCAGCACAGAAAGAACCAGGAAGAAAAACCAACCCAACAAGGTGAAAGAGCACATAGGAGAAGCGAGCAGCTGGGAAGAGCTGGCCAGGGAGCCCAGCAGCACTAAACACACACCACCAGCAGCTCTGAGACACTCTGAGGTGGAAAGAGGTGGCTGCTCACCAGCCAAAGGCACCTGAGACAGAGACAGCTTTGAGATGTCCCTCAGTATCTCTGTGTTTGTCTTAGTCTGCACTGGGACAGCCCATCCTGGGCAGCCCTGGGCAGAGGGGACTCATCCTTCAGCCACACCAAGACCTCAGAGCAGCTCAATCCCAACTCCTCACCCTCACCTTCAGTGATGCTGCACCAACAGCACCTCTCCCTGGGCCTGGGAAGCAGCGTGGCTGAGGCTGCAGGTGCTGGCAGCAGGGAGCAGAGCCAGCCCAGGCAGGGTACAAGAGGCAAAGAGTCACCCCCCCATCTGCCAGGAAAGAAGAGGGAAGGACAGGGGACAGCCAGCCAATTGAACACCCTCAGACACAGCTGTCCATCCTCTGCTATGAGCAAGAAAACATCTTTGAGCTCATCTGTGCTCCCTCTTGCCCAGTTTCCTCAATGAAAGCATTCAGTGCATGAAGCCCTGCCTGTGGTCACCAGCCACTTAAAAGCTTGGTGCCATTAATAGCTTTATTTCTAGGCTCTCCCAGCAAGGATGCAAGAGCTTGCTGCCAAAATGCAGCAGCCAGGCAGCAGGAGCTGGGCTGGGTACAGCTGGCTGTGCTCAGCGTGGCAGGACAGGACTTTGAGCCTCTGTGCTTTTGAAGCATAGAGCTGGCAGGAGAGCCACAGTCCACCTCAGAGCCTGGTACATGAGCAGTGCTGCCCTGTCTCTCTGCACTGCTGGCAGAGGGCTCACAGGCATCTCCTGGCATCCCCACCCCCTCAAACCAACACTTACTTGGGGGGGAAAAAAAAGACAATACCATCAGGAGACACCAGTTCCATTGCCTTCACATCCCCATTTTTGTGCCTACTAGCCTGTGATTTTCATCAGTGCTGCTTTGGGGACTGACAGCTGTCAATCTTCCTTCCCCCTGCCTCACTGAGCCAGAAAACCTCCAGAAGCCTCCAGCTCCTGCTGCTGCCACCCCAGGCTCATTCCCCACCTGGCTCCCTCCTCCTTAATCCTGTTTTGCAGGGAGCTAATTGGGATGGATCTGACAGCACCCAATGCCTAGAGAGCCATTTTGTGCTTCCTCTGGGGAAGGTGAAGAAGAGGAGGAGGAGGAGGAGGAGAAGGAGGGAGCCTGCAGAAGGCGTTTGCAGATTCTCCCTTCCCCATCCCCTCCTGCAGTTTTACAGGCTAATTACCAGCATGACAGAGAAAGGAGCAGGAGGGGGAGAAAGTGGGGGCTTTAATGATTTCATTTAACACTTGGCAGGACCCAGCTTGACTCCTGCTGAGCAGCACTTGGAAATAAAGAGCTTTCAAACCCTGGCCCTGGGAAACGGAGAGTGTGGGAGATGGGGCTGGGGTAGCCAGGCTGGGATGGGAGAGGTGGGGGGGGTGGGAATGTGGAAAGGGGTTTAATTCACACCATTCCTAATAAGCAGCCATGCCAGGCAGCACAGACTGAGGGCTGTCTCTTCTGAGGAGGGAAGGGGGGTTCCTCACTGAATGTCTTGCTACAGACCCCTCCAGCCTGCAGCACTGGCTGTCCTCCAGATGTGTTTGGGATGCCTGAGCACAGAGAGGGGGGGAACACAGGTCACCATCACCACAGGTCCTGCTCCAAGCTGGTGGCCTGTACCCCACAGCCCCTCTGTTCACAGCCATTCCCCCCAAAACATCACCTGAAACAACCCTGAAAGGGTTGCATCATGCCTTATGGTTCTGGTACATGATTCAGCCTAGAGAAGGCTGAGAGGGGGGTCTCATCAATGCTGATCAGTCCCTAAAGGGCAGGTGGGGAGAAGCTGGGGGCAGTGTCTGTTGTCCAGTGACAGGACAAGG
>WBNH01001459.1:0-39385 GCA_013401255.1 Urocolius indicus
ATGCAACCATTTTCCCACACTACCCTACCACATGTGATCTTGTCTGACTGTGACTGAAAGGGAGACAGAATCTGAAGGAGGGCACTTGGGTGAAAAGAGTGTGCTACAGGAAATACAGAGGCAGACATCAGAGCACAGTGGTCATGCCCTGTATAATTCCCAGTTTTTGTGTTTTTTTCAGGAAATCGTGTGCAGTGCTGCAACGAATGTTCCTCTCTCAGCACAAAGAGAGCTCTCACACTGAGTTCCACTCACCTCAGGTCACTCTGCTTGTGCAAACCCATCCAGCAGTGAGATCATTATTTCATCCACTGGTATCTCTCAAATCCTTGAGATCAATATTCTTTAAAAATTTAAACACAAGTTCAAATAAAAATATTTTGGCTACCTCTGTGTACTGCAACATTAACTACAAAGAACAAGAAATGCTTTCACACACATCAGCCATAAATAAAGGGCAGCCTAGGCCACAGAGGTGAACAGTTTACTTTAGACAACAAGGGAAGATACAGTCAGCTTATGCCAATTACTCACAATGCTGAATCACAACCTGAACACTGTCTCGACCGTCAGAGTTGGAACCTTCATTTAGAAGCACATGAAGGAATGGAAATTCACACTATGACTTTCATCACCTGCTTAGTTTTAAACCAGCTACATGAGAAAAACAAACATCTTCAGATTCATACAAAAAACCAGAGATGTTAGAAGTTTTGACAGCAAAGGTTTTTCTGAAGTAAAACTGTAATGTTAGCTCTGACCTTCATCCAGGTCAGCACTAGTGCATTCTAATAACAGGGAGACCAGGAAAAAGGATATATTCACACACACACCCCACATGTTATTGGGAAGTGGACTAGAGACTCTAGCTCAATTCTGTTGCATAAATGAAAGATGACCTGATGAAATTCCAGTCAAGAAGCAGTGCTCAGGAATGTTTTGAGAACAGCTATCCAGTGCTGGGAGAATGTGCTGCATCTGCTTTTTGAGGAGGCATAGGGAAAAGGTTCACAGAGAGTTTAGTGAGAGGTAGCAGAGGAAAAGGGGAAAGAGATGCCAAGAGCTGAAGCATGATGCAAGGACCTCAATGCAAAGCCTGCTGATCTGTAGTGTGTGGCAGACAGAATTGCATATGACATTGCATATCACACTCATGGCAAGGATCTGTCCTGTTGGGAAGCTGTAGCTGGAAACTGAAGAATAATTAAAAAGCAGGGATACTCTTTGTCAGCAGGACAGAAATTATGTAGAGAAACTGTAATCAAATACATGTTTCTTGAAAGATATTCTAAAGACATTAGAGTATTCTGTAAATGAGATTGATTTATTTCTCTGTCTTCAGTCAAAACTTTAGTGACAGTTTAGAGCATTTCCAAAGGATTTCCGCTACCAGAACACAATGGGAGCCAGAGAGGGCAGACAAGGGCTAACCTGCTGTAATTTTCATCACCCAAACAGTCTGTTGCTAAATGAAAATGCAGAGATTGGAGCAGGAGTCCAGATAATAGTGACACATGCAGTGGAAGGAAATAGAAAACTAAATCAACAAATGAGTGCTATGAGGTGCACCATTTAATAAGAAAATAAGAAAAAAAATATCCTGTAGTGACTGTTCATCTTAGACACTTCTGGGACAAATCAATTTAAACTTTGCACACTGCTCAGACTATAGCTGAAGAATTAATGTCCTGTGTAGCAGACAATCTACTTCTCTTTTTCAGTAATGCACTGTGAAAAACATATTATCTTACCTATAATTCTTACTGGCCTGTTTCTATTTATTGCTTTGATGTCTGTGTCAGCAGGCAAGTGTAGCCTTCCATTTAGCAATAGGGGAATATTTACACCCATTTCAGCAGTTGTAACTTCTCATATAGGCCCTCATATGGAATTTCATGGGAGTTTTTTAGATGGATGATCAGCTAACCAAAATGCTACAGTAAACAGGTAGGAGGAGAACTGCAATCTAGTCAGTCATTTCAGCAAAATGTAAGCTCTTAAATGATGGACACTGTTGGGTGTCACAAAATAGTATACTTCACTACTCTTCTGTTCAATATGCCATCACATTTCATTCTTGTTTTGTTCCTGCCTGCTGTGTAGCTTAAACTTGTGATGGTATTACCTTTAATTTTTATTCAAGCCACTTTAAAAATGTTTTTGCATTGTGGTGTGACTTGGACAGAAGCAACAGATAGAGTGGGTGGAGCCACAGCAAGAGTAACTGATGACCAGGCCCAGCCCCATCTTTGGTAAGCAGTTTGTAGGGGGTGGGGAAAGCTATATGCATACACAGACATTGTACATGTTCCAAAAGGGTACACAGACTAGTTAGGCAGATCCTTCTGGATGATTAGGAGGGTGGATATCCAGATGTTCACCTGCCTCATTTGCTGAGGGCCAAAGAGGATTTCCTAGAGTGCATGTTGATAACACCGGAGATTTGGGATTTTTAAAACCTTCTGGCCTGAAAACATGGGCCAACATGAGACAGCAGTGTGCCTTCTGTCCAAGAAGGCCAATGGTATCTTGAGGTACATCGAGAAGAGTGTGTCCAGAAGATCAAGGGGAGTTCTCCTTCCCCTCTACTCAGCCCTGGTAAGGCCACATCTGTAGCACTGTGTCCATGTTTGGGCTCTCCAGTTCAAGTGAGATAGTGAACTTTAAAGAGTCTGGTGAAGGGCTACCAAGATGATCAGATACTGGAACGTCTCTCTTAAAAAGGAGAAGCTGCAAGACCTGGGGCTGTTTAGCCTGGAGAAGAGAAAATTGAGAGGGGAACCTTATCAATGTTCATAAATACCTAAAGGGCAGGTATCAAGAGGATGGGGTGACTTTTTTTTCTGTAGTACCCGATGACAGGACAAGGGGTAACAGTCACAAGCAGTAATAGAAAAAATTCCACTTAAACATAAGACAAAGCTTCTTTCTTATGACGGTGAGTGAGTCCTAGCACAGGCTGACCAAGGAGTTGTGGAACCTCCTTCTCTGGAGGTTTTCAAAACCCACCTGGATGCATTCCTATATGATCTTATCTAGGTGGACCTACTTTGGCAGAGGGGTTGGACTGAATATCTCTAGAGGTCTTTTCCAACCCCTACCATTCTGTGATTCTGTGAAAGTGTGAGTTTTTTTAGAAGAGGTGCGTAAATCACGGAAAATTTCTGGAATTTTAGTGGGCTTCTTAGAGAGTTATCTCACAAGTGAGATTCCTAGGCTGGGGCTTTTTTCCTTTTTTCAGTTGCTACAGAATGATGTGCACACAATTTAATGCAAAGAGCACCTGCAACTGCTTCTGTATTTGTGAAGTCTCTAAGGATAGCCTGAAAATGTGATGCTTTGTCTTTGCCACTTTTTTTTGTTCCCTTTGGTAAAGTATTTGAAGTAAATAAATGAGAAAGGTTCATTAGTATGCACTGGCTAAACAATTGTTAAGAAAACATTCAAGGGCTGTGGTTTATGATAATTTTCACTGCATCAACCTAGAGAATCTAATACATAAATATTTCAAGATTGAGCAGATCACTTTCTCTGGACAGATTAAAAGATAATAGCACTAATATCAAAACAAGTTAATGCCTTTACAGTTTTTACCAAGCTGTTGTTGATCTGAAAAGCTGCGTATGGCGAGATTTATGAAACTGTTTCACAAAAGATAAGCAAGAAACAAGACAGCTGCTTTCCACTAAAAAAAAAAAATCAGTATTTAATTAATGTTTGTTTAGAATATCCTGCAATATGNAGTAATAGAAAAAATTCCACTTAAACATAAGACAAAGCTTCTTTCTTATGACGGTGAGTGAGTCCTAGCACAGGCTGACCAAGGAGTTGTGGAACCTCCTTCTCTGGAGGTTTTCAAAACCCACCTGGATGCATTCCTATATGATCTTATCTAGGTGGACCTACTTTGGCAGAGGGGTTGGACTGAATATCTCTAGAGGTCTTTTCCAACCCCTACCATTCTGTGATTCTGTGAAAGTGTGAGTTTTTTTAGAAGAGGTGCGTAAATCACGGAAAATTTCTGGAATTTTAGTGGGCTTCTTAGAGAGTTATCTCACAAGTGAGATTCCTAGGCTGGGGCTTTTTTCCTTTTTTCAGTTGCTACAGAATGATGTGCACACAATTTAATGCAAAGAGCACCTGCAACTGCTTCTGTATTTGTGAAGTCTCTAAGGATAGCCTGAAAATGTGATGCTTTGTCTTTGCCACTTTTTTTGGTTCCCTTTGGTAAAGTATTTGAAGTAAATAAATGAGAAAGGTTCATTAGTATGCACTGGCTAAACAATTGTTAAGAAAACATTCAAGGGCTGTGGTTTATGATAATTTTCACTGCATCAACCTAGAGAATCTAATACATAAATATTTCAAGATTGAGCAGATCACTTTCTCTGGACAGATTAAAAGATAATAGCACTAATATCAAAACAAGTTAATGCCTTTACAGTTTTTACCAAGCTGTTGTTGATCTGAAAAGCTGCGTATGGCGAGATTTATGAAACTGTTTCACAAAAGATAAGCAAGAAACAAGACAGCTGCTTTCCACTAAAAAAAAAAAATCAGTATTTAATTAATGTTTGTTTAGAATATCCTGCAATATGCCATACAGCTTGAAAAAAAAAAAAAAAAGCCCTGGGGCCAGGAGTGGTTTTGCACATTACAGATTTTCTTAAAAGAAGATCAAAATCATTGAAGTAGACACTTCTCTAAACTGAAATAAGATATTATAACAAAATATCATATGCTCAAGTGAGCTTTCCTGAGACATTTTTTCACCCTGTTCAGATAGAGATAGCGCTCAAGAGTAGTTCTTCCATTCTCAGAGCTGCAGCTCTTTTCCACTTCCTGTGTGGATCTCTGGGGCCTGCGGGCACTCCAACATGGCCTGCACCATGGTTGTCTCCTCACACAGTATCCTGCCCACCCACAACACTCACCCACAGCTGCTGGTGGCTCCCAGTCCTACACTGTCCTCCATTGTGTTGCAGGGACACAACCTGTGTTCTCACCATAGACTGCAGATGTGTCACCTATCTGGTGCTCTTCTTTCCTTCTTTGACTGTGGGAATCTGCATGGCTGCCTCCATCTTGTACCACTTCTCCACCTCCTCTTCTGGCTACAGCTTTCCTTCCTTAAATAATGATGGCAGAGGCACCATTTTGGCCCAACCTGGCTGGAGGTAGGTCCATCTCAGAGCCAGGTGACATTTAACTGCTTAAGGGGAACAGGATTGCAGCCCCTTCCTCCTACTACCAAGGAAAAAGCAGCTCCACACAAACTCATGACACTCATGCAGCCCACTTCCTTTTACATCTAAAAGATGTCAGCAAAATAATAAGTCAGTTATTATATATAAAAACATTTTAAAGACATAATAACTTTTTTTAATTGAAAAAAAAAAGTTAATACAATGCAATATGTGTATTATGGAAATATTATCAAAATACTGACCAATGTAGGAGAGCACCTATGCCACACAAAACAAATCTAAGGCTCTCAGGAGTTTCATTTCACTTTCCAGTGAACTTGATTTCACATTTTCCACCTTGG
Organism: Urocolius indicus; assembly: GCA_013401255.1. Lineage (NCBI taxonomy): Eukaryota > Metazoa > Chordata > Aves > Coliiformes > Coliidae > Urocolius > Urocolius indicus. The sequence continues at coordinate 5,549 of WBNH01001459.1, forward strand.
ATATGGGGAACTTTATTGATTCTTATCTTAAAAAGGTAGTATCTTTTATTCACTCCTCAGTTGACTATCTGAAAGCCATAGACAACACTATGAGTTTCTTGATCTCTTCACAGCATCAGACTACCCTTGTAGGTGAAATTTTGTGCTCAGTTTCAAATGGAAAACTGATGAAAATCTAACATGCAGTTTTCTAGCACGTTTACATGACACATATGCCTCCATGTTGATGCTAAAGATCAAATGGCATTTTCCTTTGGTTGTCCCTGCTATAGAAACTCATTTCTACCAAAAGCAGAGACCTTATGTCTCAATTCTCAACCCTCCAAGTATAAACATATGAAAGGGATCAAAAGATTCTGGATCTTCTTTCATCTACAGATTTCATTTATTCAGTCAAACACACCAAACTATTTGAAACTTCTCTGGGACTTTGCTTGACTAAAATATGGCTCTGTAGGTTGGTGGGGTTTTTCTGTTTTCTTCTTGTCTTTATACTAGTGTGTCTTCAAAAGAACAACATCTGGGAGACTGTTAATTCAACAGTTGGCATCGTGTGTTTGAGAATACACAATGTCTCCTGCTGCACAGTTCTGTGAAAGTAAGTTTGCTGTAAGGCAAACACAAAGTAATGTTAACTTGTTTGTTCCTTTCTCAGTTTGTGCCCAAGAGCCACTCCTTGCAAGGTGCAACATGTCTCTGAGATAGCATAATGTCTCCGATGCATATTTCAATGTGCCTATTGATACTAGAATGTGGAAAGAGTCAGTGGAATGCAAGTGGTAGAGTATTCATGGAAATTTGTTTCTAGTTGAAAGTGATATGCATATGCTGCCTGGCCATCAACACAATATTTACTTAGCTGTCTGTGTAACCTTAATAATTTCCCACGTATTTCTTGACATCTTTTGTAATATCCTGTCTGCTTGAACTTAAACTGTGGCCACTGTACACTAATTCATCTAGAATTTCCTCCAAATACCTCTTCTTCTATTTGTTTCCACTTATGCTGTTTCCAGATCAAGTGCCAAGCTAAATGTACATTTTAGACCAGTATATCAGATTTTTGTTTCTTCAGAGAAGCAGTAGTAACTGCAGATCTGTTGTCCACCACTCCCTATAACAAGAGGGGTGTACTGAAACTAGAAGATTGGTTTAAGTGAGCTGAAAAATAAACACTTATTTGCAGACCAGGTAGTGAATTTGCTGCCAGTGGAGGTTATAAAGGCAAATATCAACAATAGATCTAAAAAAGTTTTAGAAAAAATCATGGACAGTGGCTCCATACACAGAGAGGCAAATTGAATAGGTAGGAAAGCAGCTCTAACATCCTCATCACCACAGTTCATGTTTTTGCAGTGTGATAGGACAAGAACTGAGCACTTTCACATGTTTTCCCATCATTGCCTTTTGTACCTATCCATGGTAGCATACTGGTCTAGCTGGACCACTGCCCTGGCCATACAAGTTATTTTTTGTGTTCTCATTGTAGCAGAAACCTGTGGTATAACCCTGCCTCCAAACTAACTAAAAGCAATGACCATGCAAAAAGTAAAACTATGGGGTAGATGTCTGGTAATGAGAGGTGAACTGATAGTCTGAGATGTCCAGGCCATGGTTTCTGCACATATGGTGCATGTGTGCAACACAGTTGTCGTGTTTGGAAGTGCAGAAACCAAAATACAGGCACCAACTGCAAATCTGTTGTATGTGAGGAGGCAGAGCTGAGATGAACCATATCCATGGACAATGACAACTAAAATGCCTTCCTTTCAGTTAGAAAAATCGCATCCTTTATACATGGGCTTGTATTCTACACATCTGCTGGAGATGGCATGCTGCTCAAGCAAGTCTGCTCTATCATTTATCTTCTGTGGCTTTCAGCTTTGACTCTAGCATGTTTTCTGAGGTACAGCAGAATGTTCAGTACAGAACAAATCATAAAGCTGAAGAATTACTCTCATTTCTGAATTTGTTGTATGCAGCATTCAGGCACCTCAATCTGTTAATTACGATGTCTGGAAAGCCTTGGCATACATATTCATCACCTGCAATTGTCATGCTGCCAGTTCTTGCAATTTTAATCACCAGCTTCATGGTGTTTGGCATTTTTTTTTTAAATCAAACCCCTCAGAGATGGTTTTCTGAAAGTCTCAGTTTTACTTCTTTTTTTAAAAGAAAAACTACATTTAAGTTCCCGTGATTTCAAAGAAAAATCTGAAAAACGTTCCTTGACGGAAAAAAAAAAAATAAAGGTAAAGAAATGTCAATAGCTGGGGGGAAAAAAATGAAGATTTTGAGAGTAGTAGTAAGACTGGTCTCTAAAATATATTTTCAATGAAAGTTAAGTTCACTTCAGTGAAAAATTTGGAGAAATAAGTTTATATAGGAAAAAGAAGGTGAGATGTTGGAGCCAGTACAATAATTAATTACATTGTTGTAATTAATTGTAATTACAATAATTGTAATAAGTTGTCCTCATAAATGGTGATCAAAGGAGCCAAGATGTCTCCTGGCAAATGAACTCAGATGAAGAAATTATTCAAAATTGTAAAAGAATTATCGTTATTAAGAGCTTTCTCACTGCTAAGGCATTGAAACTGACTGACTGTAAAAATTGTGGAAATCTCTTTTGCCAGAGGTCTGTAAATAATTAGTTTAGGCTAACAGCTGTGAGCAAACATCACATTGTATTTCACATTGCTTTAGACCATCTATGAAACCTCTTTCACAATTTTGCTTCTGTAATTCAATATGTCTTCTTGCAGCAACAGCATGTTGATAATGTACAGAAACTTCTGTTAGTAAAGAGCAACAAAGCAAACAAGTGGAAGTAGAGATCTGTTAAAACATGCAGAGACCAATGTCACATGTTAGTTCTCTAGGGAATACTATTTAACATTCTTTTAGGAAGTGTGATTTCCTTTGTGCAGATGCTCAAATGATGCAAACCCCCTATCCCCTAGCACATCACACTTCATAGCTGTTTAGATTTCCTCTGGTCTTTACAGAGAAAGAGAAAGCCTTGTGCTTGTATTGTTAATTTCATGAGGGGTTTCTAAAAAATATGGGGTTTTGAAAGATAAGACAATAGAGATAACTGAAAACTTTTGGGGAAGGCCATATGTTATTCTCTACTTCAATACTGTCTTTGCTGAAAAATCTTTTATTGATTTCTTTACCCACCTGAATAAGGACTATTTAGAAAAACTATTTTATAGTGAGAAGTGCTGCTTTTTAAGTGTTGCATTGTGTACACAAAGAAAATGCTTGGTGGGTACATCCTCAAATAGAAAAGAATAAAAGATTTTGTATTTGAAATTTGTAAATGGAACTCATTGCTAAGATTTCTGAATGGTGTTAGTACACAAGCACTGCCTGTCTCATCTTTGTGTTAAAAATACTGGAGCTTCAGGATGCCATCAATTTTGAAGAAAGAGTAGATATAGGAGGAAAGCATGAGGCTATAATGCCGATTTCAAAGGAAAAGAATATCATCCACTTATTTAAATAGGGCAGATTCATCTTTTTTCCCTGTGGTATTTTTATAGTAAAAGAGGATTTTAAACATGCAAATCATAAAGAATACAATACACATCTAAGTGATTTTATCATGACTATTTCTGGCTGTTATCTGGACAAGGATAGAACTCTGAGTCAATAACATGTCAAATAAACTTTATACATACAAACAACTGGAGTAACAACCCTGAATACATTCCTCTAGAGGATATCTCCTTCTTCCTGATTTTGAATTTGAATTCACAGAATGGTTGAAGTTGGAAGGGAACTCTGGAATTCATCTTCACCCCTCTTGCTCAAGCAGGGCCATTTAGAGCCAGCTGTCCAGGACCATGACCAGACTGCTTCTGAATCTCGAAGGATTGAGACTTCACAGCATTGTTGGATATCCTGTGCCAGTGCTTGCTCAATCTCACAGTAAAACAGTGTTTTCTGATGTTCAGAGGGAACCTCCTGCACTTCAGTTTGTGACCACTGCCTCTTGTCCTGTCACTGAACAGAGCCTGGATCCATCTTCTTTGTACACACTCTTCAGGGAATCATATATATTGATAACATAGCATCTTCCTTATGAGGAAAGGGTGTTAGAAGTGAGACTGTTTAGTCTACATAAGAGGAGANATTCATCTTCACCCCTCTTGCTCAAGCAGGGCCATTTAGAGCCAGCTGTCCAGGACCATGACCAGACTGCTTCTGAATCTCGAAGGATTGAGACTTCACAGCATTGTTGGATATCCTGTGCCAGTGCTTGCTCAATCTCACAGTAAAACAGTGTTTTCTGATGTTCAGAGGGAACCTCCTGCACTTCAGTTTGTGACCACTGCCTCTTGTCCTGTCACTGAACAGAGCCTGGATCCATCTTCTTTGTACACACTCTTCAGGGAATCATATATATTGATAACATAGCATCTTCCTTATGAGGAAAGGGTGTTAGAAGTGAGACTGTTTAGTCTACATAAGAGGAGACTGTGAGGTGATCTCATTAATATTTACAAATATCTAAATGGTGGATGCCAGGAGGCTGGGGCATCACTTTTTTTTTCTGTTGTATTCAATGACAGGACAAGGATTAAAGGGAAAAAAGATGGAACACAAAAAGTTCTATTTAAACATAAGGAAAATCTATTTCACTGTTCAGGTGAGGGAGCCCTGGCACAGGCTGTCTAGGGAGGGTGTGGAGTCTCCTTCCTTGGAGGACTTCAAAACCCCCCTGGACATGTTTCTGTGTGACCTGGTCTAGGTGGACTTGCTTTGGCAGAGGCTTGGGCTAGATGATCTCTAAAGGTCCCTTCCAGCCCCTACCATTTTCTGATAACATCCCCCTGAGTCTTCCTTTCTCTAGACGGAACAGTTCTAGCTCTCAGTCTTTCATCATATGACAGAGGTTTCAATCCCTTGATCATCTTTGTGGCACTTCAGTGAACTCCCTTCAGTAGATCTATACCTGTGTTATACCAGTGAGTTCAGGACTGGACATAAACTATATGCAACTTCACTAGTGTTGAGTAGAAGGGAAGAAGTTTTGTAAAAAATCAGTTACCTTAGAATTCTAATATAAACTGAAATACATGGCTATTACTTTTCTTGAGGTCTTAGGTATCTCCTTGAAGAGTCCTATTTCACTTCATATCATGTTTCCAGGTGAGAAGGTGAAAAAACACAGGTAGAATATGATAAGAATTTTTTTTTTTCCTCCAGAGTTAGTCCTCTGTGTTGAAGAGAAACTGGTGTGGAACAAAGCAAATGTGTGATTCATTACTTCTTTATCTTTGCAGGTAACCGTGTAATAATGCCACAAGCATCCTTAGAGCAAAGCCATGTCAAAGTGAGCTCTAGATTAGCTGTGCAAAGTTACTCCTTCATTCTTTTCTCTGTTCCTAAGATGCCTTTAGGTCAAGTTCTCCAAGAAGTGACCTCTTGTCTCTGTACTACTTATTTCTGCTACTCTTGCACCAGGGAGTATGGATCTGAAAGCAACCCTGGTTATCAAACCACTGGAGTTGTATTTCCTACTTTAGTCCTTGGACCTTATAAATTAATTCAGACAATTTCTCAGCTTTATAGCTAGATACTGAGGAGCTTAATTATGCAAACAACAGTCTCTCTCTCCTTTAAATGTTTATTTACCCATCAAAACTTTATAGTTATGATTCTTTGATTCAAAATCCTAAGCAGTTTCAGTAGAGACTTATACAACTCATAAGCACATGAATTTTCCTGTCTGATAAAGTTTGTTATCAAAATATTAAAAATAAATATCAAACAGTGGCTCAAGAGACACAGAGGAGTATTTAGGGCATTTCACTGATTCAAATTAATTCAAGTCAACAATTGCCAGAAGTAAGAAGTGTCTCAGTTTCCATTGGCTGTTAGGATAAATCTATTTCTGGTTTATCTTTATCCTCAACAAAAACATGGATACATCACATAGTCTTTTAGCTTTTTGGCATCCTTAGGAAAGAAAATAGGAACTGAACAATCTCAAAGCAGTTACCCACACATTGCTGAACCAAAAAAACCACCCCCTGTATAACTAGTCATAGATGTATCAATAATTACTGGCTTCAACAGTGATGAAACCCAGGGCATCCTTCTCCAGATGCATAAGACTATCATCCTGCCAAAAGGTGTCCTTTAGCTGTAGAGGAAGCAGGCCAGTAAAGAAAGAGTTAATTCCTATCTTATTTCAGTGAAGTTTGCATTACTTCTAGTTGTGTTGTACCTGCCCAGCAGGAGGAGGCCATCAGTTCTCAGCTAATCAATGCAGCCCTACTTCATTACAAGCAATTTCAAATGAAATTACGATTTTGCATGTCCATAATTTGTAATTAGCAATCAAGAGATACTGCTGCCACTTGACCTATCCCACAGAACTGCAAGAAGCACTAGTGTGTTTGATTCTGTTCCATTTAATAAGTTAATCTGAGGTCTATTGTTGACATCTGTGAGTACAGTACTACCTTTAAGTGTGATACTACTGAGTGTTAGTGCTGATAACTACAGCTGCCTGAGTGCTTGATTTCAGTAGTTTCTGTCAGCCTAACCTTTTCTGCTTGGCACTCTAATCCAAGCGCTTGGCACTCTAAGTTAGTTGAACTTTGAAAATCCTGACTTTCCCCCAGCTCTTAGTCATTTAATAATGTTAAAAAAAAATCTACTTCAGTTTTTCTGTATCCAAAATATAATAGAATCATAGAATCATAGAGTGGTAGGGTTGGAAGAGACCTTTAGAGATCATCTATTCTAACGCTCCTGCAGAAGCAGATCAAGCAGTCACTCTCATAAATCTAAAGTCATAAAGGAGTTACTAAGCTCCTAGGTAGGATGACAACTCGTATTTTGTGGAAGCTGTTCTGCAGCCCTGACACACATTGGTTAACATCCCACAGCTGAGAAGTCAAGAGATTTCTCTGCTGTGTGCCTCTGGCAATTGGGTTGGTTGACTCTCCTTCTACTCTGCTGGAGGATTAGAAGTAAGGCTGTATGGAGTCTGCCAGGCTCAGCAAATATGTCTATCAAGACAAGAACCCTACAGCACCAACCAAGAAGACTGTCTAAATAAATTTAGTAGGACAACCTGCAACATGAGTAAAAATCCATCCGTGTCTTTCCTCTTCCCCTGAAGCAGAAACAAGGACTAAAAAATGATTTTGTCTTGATCTTTGAGAAAATGAAACACTCCTACATAAACCTTTTTGGGTTTTTTCTACATATCAAATGAAATTCATTTCTAAAGAGAAGTTTAAGACCCTACCATTTCATAAAGAGTGATAAATAATATAAAACCTATCTGTGAGAGTCTGGGAAGTTTGCACCTACTAGCTGATATTAAATGTTTCTTCATCTGTAATTTAGAGACACAACTACAGTATTTGACAGTTTTAACTTGCAAGTAATTCTAGCAGCACGTGAAGTGTGAATATAATTACAGTCTCAGAATATTACTATTTCAACTGTATTGGCAATCTGTTCCACACACCTTCAGATAAGATAAAAGTGTTTGATGCATACATCTTCAATTAACATTACTGGCAGATAATAGAATACATTGATTGGAAAATCCTTATCAAGGTAAAAGTGCTTGAGAATTAAAGAAACAACATGCCTGTCACACCTCACTACGCATTCAGCACTGACCATAATCAAAAACGGACGATAAAAAAGACCAGGCAACGGTAGGAGTTCTTTAGCTGTACAGTTATATATGTACAAATATATATTTCTACATATATATATATGTACATATGCAGATCATAGAACCACAGAATCTTAAGGGTTGGAAGGGACCTCAAAAGATTATCTAGTCCAACTCCCCTGCCAGAGCAGGACCATTTGGACAGCTGTCCATCTGGACAGTCTGTTCCAGTGCCATGTCCAGGAGGGTAATTTTATGTGGAGATGAGGCCTACTCCTTTGCAAGCCATCTCATCTGGGTACCTCTGGTGTATGTAAACGTCCTAGGCTGCTGCTAATTAAAATGAAGAGGGAAACTATAAAATGCCTGGAAGAGAAGAGAAAGAAGAAAACAATTTTTGGCTTCCTGAAAGGCAACACATTATTAGCAGCCTATGTCAAGGAGCAAGCTGATAAAGAAATTTCATCTACTTGAGATGACTCTTTGGGCGGTGGAAAAGTCTGGTATTTGCATTTTTCTTGCAATCTATAATCACTTTGTGCCCTGCTGCTCCTCAGCCAAGAATGGGATGGGTCTGATATCTTATGTCTCCAGAGATATGACAAACATGATTGTTTTCCTGAAATTGATCAAAAAACACAGGCATCTGCTGTTGCCTGAGATGTAACTATATCATCTCTTCTGTGATCTTCCTTGCTGGCAAAACATAAAGAGTATAGTAGAAGCCAAGTCCTTGGGAAACTACAAGGGAGGCTTCTGCAATAGGTACCTCTAACTAATCAAGCAAACTATCCCATTTCTGCCTTGCCACTTTGTCCTACAGGAGAAAATAAAAATTTGCTGTCTTTTGTTCTGAAAGATGGTGAAATGTTACTCCTGTGTTTATAGAGGGACAGCTATTTCCTGAACCCTCTTTCTTTAGCTTGCCTTGTAAGTGAATTGTGCTGTGATTAAGGAATTTACCAACAAGTGGCCAGAACTGTGGATGGATATTTGCAGTCTCTGAATGGACACAAACAAAGATATTTTTAAATGGATTTTCCAGCCTCTGGGTGTTGGGTGACTCAGGACCAGGACATTTTGGAAAGTATTTAGGATCATGCAATGCTTACTATGGAATTTCAGACATCTGTGAGGAAGCCATATAGAATTGCATCCATACTGTCTCTAAAAATAGGAACCAAGAGGTTTCAAGCTTTTCTCATGCAGCTGAGTTTCTTCACCCAAGAGGTACAACAGGAAGGCAGCAGACTGCCTACATGTGTACCTGCAGATAAATAACATAGGTACTCATCAGACAGAAGAATCCCTGTGCAAAACTGTGAGCACTTCAAGATAAGAGTATACATACTGCCATTGGGATTTTTTGCTGAGAATGGAGTGATTTGCAGCTTCCCACTAACAATAAATAATGTTCCACTCTGCAACATATTGTAGGTATTTTTCTGCTTGAGCAGTTATTTGACAACTTGTGAAGCAGAACGTGAGTTAATGACCCAAAGTGAGAATACCTGAAAACAATCCAGCTTTAGGTCAGCTAGCTGAAATGCATTTACATTGCCCATCGACCTAGCCTTCAACTATTTTGCTGTGCTGACTCAGGAAGGAGTGGCAAACTTCAGGATTCATGTTAGTAGTGTTTCTCATGTGCAAGTTGAGGCTTTTAATATGAAAATATTATATTAAATATTTCCATTAATATGGAAATTTCTCAAGGAAACTGTGGAGAAGATAGGGAATAGAAGAATTTTTATTTGCTAGGCAGAACAGGTGATGGATTTAAGAGAGGATATGAAACCCAAAAGTGTACAGACATGTAAATCCATGTAATGTTGGAAAGTATCTTCTGGGAGATGTGTGAACATGTTATTTCATGAAATCATTCTCCCTTCAGGAGGTCTAGTTTATTCCACTGAGATCCATGAAGAGGATTTGATGACTTCTGTGTCTTCCTTCACAAAGACTGTGGATGGCAAGCCTGGGTGCTACAATAACAATTTAAGCATTAATTCTTTCTCAGAGTAAGCCCTTTTAAAAAATGTGGCCAAGCATGCATGCTTTTGATAGCATGTTATAGTTCAGTATATGAAAAAAAAAACAATCATGTGAGATAAGGTAGGACTGCAAGGCATAGATACTGTTACTGAAGAAAGGTTCTCCTGGCTTGGCCTGAAAAGCAGAGTGATGAATTCCTAAATATACATGTTGCATATGTCCTTATTATACTTCAGAATGTCAGCAATAAACCCTCCCCTGTGCTATAACAGTCTTTTCCAGATGAATAAACAGTATCCTTCTTGATTAATCTTCCCATATGGCACATTTGTTCCCTAGAATTTTTAGTATATGGCCATATATGGGCCACCTGCTTGGGAAATCTGTGTTGACTAGAAGGAGATGAGTGGAAAGGAAGATTGAGGTCTTGAAGAACATATGCTATTGCTGTAGGGCAGACACAAGCTTCCTTACATAGGATGGTCTAATAAATCTAAAAGCTCTGCAGTCATTTTTATTCTCTATAAGTTTTGAGGGTAGTACAATCACAGTAATATTCCCTTCACTCCATTGTTGCTCAGTGGACAGCAGAGAAAGAGCCACAGTGGAATTCCAGCCACCAATGGCTGAGAATCATGGCAGCAAAATATAACAATAGGGTCATTCATAGACTCAAGAGCTTCTATGTTAGATTAGTAACACAAAGAATATAAATAGCTCCAAACCTGGTCTTGTGCTCCTGATAATGAAGGTACACAGTGGAGCAGAGATCCACTCAGAGCCCATGCAGCACCCCACACTGGAATGAGTGGATGGCCAAGTGAGGCTGTGACTCTGTGGGAAGCTCACCTTGGAGCAAGTTCCTGGAAGGACCTGGGAACCCATGGAGACAGGAGTCTATACTAGACCAGGTTTGATTGCAAGGTTTAATTTTACACTGAAGTTTGCTATTTCGAATATTACACTAAATGTTACCATAGAGGATGACTAGCCACCCTCTCAGTCACTCCTAAACACATGAAGGATGCAGAAGAATGCAGAAATTTCTTCTATACCTGTCTGGCACAGAGCAGTTAGCTCTTCACCATTTCTGAGCTACTAAACAGAAAGATGAAAATGGAGCCTGATAAGGATTGTACTTTTTTTTAGTGCAATGTTCCTGGAACAAATTGCTGTTACATAATTAGACCATAAGCCTCCTCACAGCAGCTACTCTAGCTTTATAGCCACCTGGATTGTTTGTTAAGCATCCAGAGCACTAGTCATGATTATCATGAATCAACTAACAGTACCCTACCCACACTAATGGTTAGACTAGATCACCGAGCAAACCTATTCAGAAACTTTATGAATAATATTCTCCTTGGAGTTACTTTAATATTTGTTTACAAGGTTTTAACCTTGATTTCCATTCTCAGTTTATTTTTAACATCTTATTTTAGCATGAACAAATAGACATTCATTCCCTGACAGTTTTGTGAGAGGTTCACTGTTTATTTTGATTTTTTCTGTACCTATGCTACACGTTTGGCCAATTGATTTACCTGTTGGTGTTTGTGTTCCTGAGTTGACTGTTTTTTCTTGAAGCCAAACATTAATGGTAAATAGAAAACAACAAAGTAAATGCCTTTCAGCATGAATTGTGGAAGAACCAGAATTTATGAAACCAATGTTTGGACATACTTTCTTGAACTCCCTGCAACCCTCAAAATCTTTGAACTAAATTGAAATCAGTATGACCTGAAACTAAATAAACTTTGTATTTTCTATTCAGGTTATGTATTTTTGGAACAGGTTTTTTCTTGTTTTGATACAGTCATTTGAACAAATCATCAGTGACTGAAATCACTCAGAGCTACTAGATTAGAGAGCTGAACAAACCAATCTGAGATGTGCACTACAAATAAATGTGTGTGCCATATTTCATTGTGTCTCCAAAGAAACACAAAACATTTGCCATTTATTTCAACAGAAATACCAGCTATTCAACTACTAGCTAGAGTCAGTGAGTGGAATCAGGCAAAAAAGCAGCAGGAATTCTGCAACAAATTCACTTTAAAATTATGTCTTCATAGAGCAACAATCCCTCACAAGGAATTTAGTTGAGGGGGTGTTTTTCCTTTTTTTTTCTCTGGAAGAGAATATTCTGGGGAGCATTTGAATTAGAGGGCTAGATTCAACAGGATCTGCATAGAAATTAAAGGTCCTTCATCATGATGCAAGTCTTCTTTTTCTCCTGGGTATAGGAATTGTATTGCCAAAAAGAATTACAAAACTAGTCCCTACAAAAGGATGTTTGGAATTGCAGGCTTCTTTTTTTGGAGACAAGGTAGATTACAAGGAGAAAACAGAATGTGCTTCTAAGCAATTGGCTGATGACTATTATGTAGCTCAAGACAGAGTTGGTACATTTGTTCCAACAAGACGACCCCCTTCTGATGAAGCATTTTTGCATTCCCCGTGGGGATACATCACATGCATTGCATCTCTAGAGGACAAAAAACTTCTAATCATAAGAAAATCTTCCAGCAAGACATTAGTGTGAGAATTCACCCTGAAAAGAAAATGTTGCACGAATCATCTTGAAAGTATGTGGACAAACTCATTTAGTGATCACAATTCTTTGCCTTCCTTCTATGCAACCCCAAACCAATAAGGGTAGGATCCTTTCCAGAGGCAGAGACAGAGACATGAATGGGGCATTCAGTAAAAGGTCTGATCCTACTACTAGTGAAGTCTCCTCTTAGAGAATGCCAACAAACAGATGACAGGTTTAGAAAGTAGTTGTTTACTTCCCAAGAACATGAAAGAAATTCAATCCAGCAGAAGGTACTTTGTCACAGTCTTCAATGGGTTTTGGCAGCTGGTGACAGATTCACTTTGAAAATCACATTTTGAAAGGACACAAGTTTGCAGGCTTCTCCAAAATCTGCTATCCAAAAGGTCTGCCATCAGGGCTGACTTAACTTCTATCTCACAACCATGTTTTTACCAGAGCAAATGTGTTCCATGGGGTGTCCAGTCTACCACACATTGGTCTTGTTGTCAATTAATGTCTACCTGACAGTCAATCTGGGATCTGCAGAGATTCTACTGGTGTCCTGGGTGAGCTGTAGGAATTTTTATTATTATTATTATTATTAGATTGCACAGCATAACTGGGCTCTGAACACAGAGCTGTGTGTGTAGTCTTAGCTTAAGCATTTGACAGTGCATCTCTGCCAATGTAATTAGTAGCTTCTTTTGAAGATCGCCATACAATCAGATCCTACTGGGCTGAATCACTTGCTAGACAGGTGAAAATAGCAGTCAAGTCAGAATTTCAATTACAGATTTCCAGAGGAAGTTTCAGGGGAATGGTGACAGTTACACAGTAGGGGACCATTCTCTCCTCTTAACTCCAGACAAGAGGATGACACAGTGAGAAATATCAGATGTTCATATCTTTTTTGGACAGATAATACTGCAAGGATTGGTATTCTGTCTCTGCCTCCATCGTTGGTGTAAATACAGATCCTTAGACAAATAAGTTGGTGTATCTGGCTCTCGATTTTATTACACAAATCTCAGTTTTATCTGTTTTTATTCTCCTCCTGGTCAGTCATGGATAACAAGAATGTTTGTAAAGGAAAGGCTACTGAAAGCAGCTAGAGGAAATATTTCAGAATTTAGATTTTTAAACCATTTTCCATCCTCACTTTTGTAACTTGTTTATTACTTTATATTACTCAAGAACACTCTGTTTTATTCTGCAAACTTTGAACATTCTCACAGAAGAAAAAAGACTGTTCTCCTTTCAAGAAGAAGAAAAGGTAAATATCTAACATTTACATATGAGGACTAAATAAATAGAGATACCAGAATTTAAGTACCTGTCTGGAATTGAAAAGCAATCCAACCAAAAGAAGCTCTTGCTGCCTGGTCATTCTAAGAGTTGAAGCATTATTTGTTCTCTTTTGATATCAGATCAAGGTCCCTCTTCAGAACTTTTTCAAATACTCTGAGGTGACTAGTGGGTGGCCACATGTTGCATTAAAAGGACAAAGTAGTCTGGCAGGAAATAAACACCTTTGCTTTCTAAGTCTTCTCACTGAGATAGGAGGCTAGGTGCAGCTAGGTTTAAATTCTGAATCACGTCCAATTTAGTACTATTAGTCCAGTCACTTTTACCTTTTGTTCACTAACAGCACGTTGCACACTCAATTTGGTTATTTTCCATGGACTCACACGGCCATACTCAAAGTGTGGTGATACCCAATGAGAAATATCAACACCCAGCTGTATGAATAGTGCAGTTTATTAAAAACAACAGGTGATACAGATTCTTGTGGATTGTCGGTGATAGTGACTGTCTGCAAAAAGCACATACAAATATATATATATATATATATATAAGTGATTCAGTGTGTGAGTTTAAAAAAGCTCAAAAAAGAGACTCTATAGAGACTTCTAAGTTTAAAGTTCAGATCTTACCCAAAGACATCCCTGTGGGAACGGAAAAGAGGTTCAGCCTCTCAGCTGATCCTAGGAGTCAGAGTCAGGGATGGATTCTTCCCTGACATTCATGATGCTATCTTCCCTAATGGTTCCAATTTGTTAGACCATTTTTATAATACTTTTTACCTTCAAAGTGGAGCTCGAGTTATTCGAGTCATAAATACCTTTATTAGGGTTGGTGTAAAACTCTCTCTTTGCTTTNCGTCCAATTTAGTACTATTAGTCCAGTCACTTTTACCTTTTGTTCACTAACAGCACGTTGCACACTCAATTTGGTTATTTTCCATGGACTCACACGGCCATACTCAAAGTGTGGTGATACCCAATGAGAAATATCAACACCCAGCTGTATGAATAGTGCAGTTTATTAAAAACAACAGGTGATACAGATTCTTGTGGATTGTCGGTGATAGTGACTGTCTGCAAAAAGCACATACAAATATATATATATATATATATATAAGTGATTCAGTGTGTGAGTTTAAAAAAGCTCAAAAAAGAGACTCTATAGAGACTTCTAAGTTTAAAGTTCAGATCTTACCCAAAGACATCCCTGTGGGAACGGAAAAGAGGTTCAGCCTCTCAGCTGATCCTAGGAGTCAGAGTCAGGGATGGATTCTTCCCTGACATTCATGATGCTATCTTCCCTAATGGTTCCAATTTGTTAGACCATTTTTATAATACTTTTTACCTTCAAAGTGGAGCTCGAGTTATTCGAGTCATAAATACCTTTATTAGGGTTGGTGTAAAACTCTCTCTTTGCTTTTAAAGGTATGGGCTAAGGAAAATACAAAAAGCATGCTCAGTGAGGGGTGGTTACACCTTGGAGGTGGGTAGCTCTTGGGATGGAGGTGTGTTTTGGTATTATAATGTCACAATGAGCAAAGTTCACACAAAGGATGTCATTTTATCAATAGGTTGTTAACTCAGAGTGTCAGGCCTGCAGTTTTTCAGTCCCATAGTACTAAGGAGTACCCTTCTCCTTGCAACATCCCACAGAACTTGGATACAGAAATTCCTCTACATTCCAGCATCTGTGCTGGTTGCCTAGGGAACCAGGGATTCCTTTCCTGCCAACTGCACACTTCTCTGGGACTCTTTTTGATGTTATACCTTTCCTTAGAGTGTGAACAGCGCCATATTTGTAATATAAGTTTAATTTCCAAATTATTTCCAGTAATCATTCCACACCATGCAGTGCATGATCTGACTGGCCCTCACACATCTCTAAGGTACTTCTTTGCCATTCTAATAGATGTTAATTTGAATGCAAAAATTATCTATAGTGGTTGCATTCATCATGTATCCATTCTACAGCTTTCTGATAACAGACAGGTGAATGCATCTTTTATCTGTAGTTGGTTTCTCTGCTCAAAACTTGTGAACTAGCCTTGCAATTAGCTTGTTTAAACAGGTAGCTTCTGGGGCTTGTGCTGGTACATGGTTTTACACAAAATCAAAGACTGAAGTGATCAGAAAACTGTGTATGGCCATATAAATAATTTCTTAGAGATAAACATTTAATTACTTGCCTCTTTCACATACATAGTCATCAGGTACATTCACAGGTATTTTACCTGATAGAAATAATCAGACATGTATGGTTTTATGTAACCATGGAAACCACCACAACTGAGATTTCTCAGCAAGGAGAGTGCAAAGGTTAACAACTATTTAACAGAAGACAGAAATGCCACAAACTTGAAACAATTTGGATTTGTTACTATGTAAACTTTCCCAGAATTGAAATTGTATGCTTATCTATCTTTCCTGAATACACTTTTTTATCCACTGTCTTCCACACCTACGCAGAAAGTAAATCTTAACATTTTTCCCTAGCATCCCTTATTTAATAGCATCTTTCTGCTAAAGCTTATCCTCTTGATTTCTCTATTTACTCTCAGAAGCTTTTTCTCTTCCAGTTAAACCCTGCCAGGAGTCAAACTCACTTTAGTGAAGTAATAATTTTGTAGTCTAAGGCATTAAACTAAAATGTTAAGCTGAGTCAAAACCAATGTTACAGTGATGGTGCAACAACCTGTACAAAGTACTTCTAAGTCCTAAAATAAGGTTAAAAGCAGGAAATTCAGATATCTGTTTTTAAACAAGGAGAGAATATTTTTTCCCCAGAGCAGAGAACAAAAATAAAATTCTTTTCCACCTTTCAACTGTGACCTGAAACTGAACAAAGAACACTCTTGGTTGCTGGAAATTCTGGAATCCTGCTAGGTCTTACATGCAAGTCAAGAGCCACATTTTTGTTTTCTTTGGCTCCTATGGAATTCCAAGTATTGTCTCTCCTGGTGGCCATTTCTATCAGTTTCATTGCTGCCAGTTCTAATCAAGAAAAGTATCACTGGGACACATAGAGGAAAGATGCTGTAGAATTATTTGTTACTTTTTTTAACCTTGTTTATGAATTCCTTGCACTGGTTTATTTTCATGATGATGGTGTGTTTATTTTCAAACTAAGTATATTGGTCAAAATGTAAATCATAGAATTTAGAAGATGTGTCTCCATAATCCAAAGTATGTGATATCCACATAACAGATTTTATTTTGTTTACATTTCTCCAGAATAATATGGTATAAACTCTTCAAATACATAGATATATTACACTTTGTGTTGCTGATCTTCACCTATAAATGGGAGTTGTGTCTTGTCTCTGAATTGAAGGAGAGGGCAAGAAACACCTTTAATTGTGATTTTATGAAATATCTAACATTTTATGTCCCTAATATTGTACGAATTTTCTCAGAATAATGTCACTTGGAGTAATGTTAAACTGTTTATAATTGCTTATTTTCTTTAAACACTCTTTATTTTTTTTTTCTAAAATAATACAGCATTCACAGAACACAGAGCAAGTTCATCAGATGAGTTTTGACAAACTGAGGAGTACTATATTAATTTTGTATGTATTTTTATATTGCTTGTTCATGGTGGTAGCTCCAGTATGGATCATTATTTCCTGAAGAATAAATTAAAAGAGATGGTAAAGTAAATTCCTTTGACATTTTCCTGAAGACTGAAAGAACAATTCAGCACAAATTCAACATGATGACAAAACCAGGAAACCTAAAATGCTCTCTCTTCTGACACACACGGTAGCCCTGCTATGAACTTCTCCTGTTCCTGGCTCCCTGCCAGGATAACTAATAACCATGTAGCTCAAGAAAATAGCAGGACCTGAACATTCCACCACCTTTTTTCCAAACATCTCCTTGTCCATACTACTGACTGCATGATGTTGCAGCCACTGAGGGCTCACAGACACATCCCTCCACTCTCTCCCCTAGAACAGGGAGTCTTAAATGAGGCTGAGGTGCCTTACAGCAGGCTCAGTGGTGCATGAGACCCTTTTAAGAGATTTTAATGACACATTCAAAGTTCTCTTTTTTTTTAATTTCAAAATTAAAACATAACTTTTACTTTACAAATTTATCTGGTTTATGTAAGAGTAAAACATTGACAACACATAAAAAAAAAATCCAAACTAGTTCTTATATATATGTATTCAGTTTTTCAAAACAAAGTCATAACAACATAACAAAACCCTTTGAACTCTTTCTATAGGGTATTCAATCATTTTCTTGTCTGGAATATTTATTTCTGTTTAAATGTTCCTGTTTAATCCTTTTTAAATCATAATAAAAGCCTTGAAAAAAAAACCAAAACTGAAAATTTTATGGCTTTGGAAACAATAAATGTGCAAAACCCACATGCTGACATGCTTTATTATAAAAAGTCAGAGCAAACAGCGCCAAGACTGGCAATCTGTTGTTATCAAACATCCCTCCAAGTATCAGAGACTCCCTTCCTCCACTAGCCACCTTCTTGCTAAAAGGATGGACGTTCACTTCTTAAATGCCAAGGCCTGGGAAACAGTAATATGAAAGTAATCTTCCCACTGGTGTCTGTGGCATTTCTGCCAGCTCCTGTTATTTGGTAAAACACTCCTCTAAGAGAAGTGCAGAGAACAAAGGATCATGGCACGATCAATAACAGAGGTAATTCAAAATCTAACCAGTCCCATAGCCTTTCGGTTCTGTCCCTGTTACTTCCATTCACATCAGTTTCTGTGATGATGGCTCTACCATCGATAACCTCAAAAGCACAGAAAAGTCCTGAGAGCTTTGTCAGTGTTAAAGTTAGAAATGTGATTTACTTCCACTAGTTTTCAATTGTTTTGATGTGAATTGCTCTTGCTGAAATCAGTTTAACCCCTATTGACTTTCACAGAAGATTAAAACAGAAAATTGGAGCAGGGGTGGGGGAGGTGGGGGAAGTAGATATATTTATACAGGTCCTAAAGAATATTTCATCAGAGGGCAGGGAAGGAAGGGCAGAAGGGAGGAAGCTTTATATTTGGAAGTTGAGAGTCACACTTTCCCCTCTCAAAAAAATATGGATATACCCAAGAATAAATGGTACACTGCAAATAAAAGGAAAGAAAACAACCCACAGATAAAGCTAATATTGATCTGCTCAGCCTACTATAGCCTTTAAAAAAAGAATTTTGCTCCCCCTAGCCACATGAGTATAAGACAAGATTGTGTATTAGCAAAAAAATGATCCATTATATATCAGGCACTATCAGTGACGAGAGTGAAAAAAGCTGTTTACTTATATTATGTAGCGTTGAATAGAGACAATTGTTTCTAAAGGATGATACACTGAGCACACCAGAGTTTAATTTTGGCATAATATTGTTTCTCCTAGCATATGGTAGGAAACATTTGCTCTCATGGGGTTGTAATTAGGAGACTAGAGTTTACATAGCAGCATTATTCACTCACAGTTCCTGCTTTTGATTTGTTGTGTCATGTCTTTTGTGAAGACAACACAGTCACCAAGTTTGTGGGTTAGATGTTCTTGATTTTTCTTGAATGTATTTCCCAGACTTTATTGAAATGTTTTTTTCAAAGAGTGCCAGGAGTATTCTGTGAAAGATGAATGAACAAATAAAATTAAATGTGAGATTTGCATTTCCCTTTGTTAAGTAGTAGGCTGAAAATCCATTAGTCATTTTAATGTCCACCTGCTGCAGCTGCTGTGGTGCAAGATTCTTAGGAAAGATACATAACTGCATACAAATTAAAAGTACCAACCCTTAGAAAACCACAGGACCAAAAATACATAAACATTTGGGTCAATCCAAGAGATTTAAATGTTGCAAGGCACAATAAAAGAATATGAGAAGCCAAAGTAGTGCTGATATGACTGTCATACAGCTCATCATGGAGAAGAGGCTTAGATTGCAGTGTGACTTGTTGCTTATGGAAGAGACTGCTGCTGTTGTATGAGCTACAGCTGCCTATAGCCAAACCTGACTGTTCAGTAGTTGAGTTCCTCAGTTCCAAAATTTCCTACTGCAGCTGTTGACTACCTGCCAGAAGATGGGGCTGGACATAACTCATGTCCCTGACAGAATGTCTTGTGTCATTCACTAAGTGACAGACAGCCACTTGCCCATGTATTCAACAGACAACTAAGCCTGAAAGAATTTCTGATCAGCTTGCCAGTATCAAAAGGATGATAGCTTTCTTCCTGTATTCTTAAATTTGTGAGATCAAAACCAGAGAGATTGAAAACTGCGCTTCAAATCACTAGCTTTTACACTTTGCTTTACCTCATACCGTGTATTCAAGCAGGGAAAGTAATTATCATCTTTTCATCATTGACTTGGTAGTACAGTTTGGTTTGGTTTGCTGTTGTTGTTGTTAAGCTAAATCCAATCTGTTTCTCAATGAAAATTAATAATATTTTGAGTTTGTTTTAGAGTAACTTTATAAGATGTAATCATGCTATGGATTTGGCCATAGCCAATTTTCATTAGCTTGTTTTCTTGTTTTTCCCAAGGGACTCAAAAGCCTTCAAATCCATCAGCTATTTTCTGAACTCTGATATCCTTGTTAAATCATTATTTAGTAAGCATTATTTTTAATGATAATTACACAAATGCAAGTCTATGTGTTGCATGAGCTGCCAGAAGAAAAGACAGAACTCCAACAAACAAGTAACAACTTCGATTTGATCCTTTTCAACATTTTCCCCTTTTGATGAGAGCAACTTTCCAAGTGATTTTGAACATTTGGATGTTTTGAAAAGCAGTGTTAAATGCCTCAGTATTTCACAAACACCACTGTCTCTCTCCCTTTCACAAGCAGCTTTTGAAAAGGAATAAGTACAATGCTGTCTTGGCTCATTCATTAGTCTTCTGCTGTGAAACTAACTGCTTTTGTGTCAGCAGTGAACTCTGAAGAAGGGCTAGTTTGGATAGGTAGAGCTGCAGCAACCTAGCTTCTCAATATGAAACCTTCATGTTTCAGTGTTTAGGAAATATGAATCTATTTTTGAGTTGGTCGTTTAGGATATTGCAAAACAGATATGGAACACAATGGTAAAGGAACAGAAGAGGCTTAACTCAGGAGTATGAAAGACATTTGTCACTGATCTGTTAAAGAAGAGAGAACCTGAAAATGCAAACTTTGCTAACAGAAACACCCATGAAACTGGAAATTTTATGGACATTCTGACAAAGAAAAAAAGATATACTGATTTTGTTGCCTATCTCTCTCTCCCAACAAACGACAGAAGCATAGAGCTTTTTGCCATTCTAACTTCATACACTTAGTCTATAAACTGTCAGATGATTAATATTTCCAACATTACTATGTATGTGGCCAGGGGTCTTTTTATGTAGCAATTAATCTTTTATTCTTACATATGTTGCATAAATGTTAAAATGTGCAATGCAAACAAAATGTCTCAGTCTGCAAGAACATGATACTATAAATTTCGATGAGTGAAATGCATTCTCCAGAGGGCAGTAAGCTAGATGAAAGAAAAAAAAGCTCAGATTTACTGTCAAATTCAGCACTGCATTGTAAATCCCAAAATTCAAGTTCAGCTGTGATTCAAGCTCCAGATCATTAACAAAGAGTTGCTTGTGGATGGACTGAACCCAACAGAATGTGTTTATTTGAAGTACATTTTCTGAAAGATCATCTAGGCCTAGGTTGAAGTTATGTTTGAATCAAACAAGCTGTCAGTAAACCTGTGTTATTTGGATTACAATCAAACCAAACAAAAAATCCATTCCATCAAATGGTTCTGTTTCGGAACAACCATGTTTTCCTTAACTCATGCTTTAACAAAAGCTGCTTACCCTAAGCAGAAGGATGTATTTTTTTTTCCTACTCCTAAACTTAATTTACCAAGATCCATTTATTTCTTGCATCTAATTTTGGTGTATTAATGACTAGATAATGAGCACAAAAGCAGACAGACTTAAGTACACAGATCAGAAGATAATATCTGTATGACTGAACTTAAACAGGGATTATATTCACAAAGAATACAGTGAAGTAACTCCAGCCACCTAGACTGATTTGTACATACTGTTGTAAAAATAAAATGAACAAGAGTATGTTGGCCTACCACCCTCACCATTGGAACAAAACCTACTGTCCTAACTGAAGAAATGAAAAGCATAACTGTTTATATGTTTAATAGAAAACAGACATCACAATGTCAACATTGGCAGACTGTGCTTATAAAATTCTGAATATATACAGATTTAATTGGCACTGTCCAACATCAAAGAATTGTTCCAATACATTGATTTGTCATAAACTCCCAGTAATACTATAATTC
This sequence comes from Urocolius indicus, assembly GCA_013401255.1. Classification (NCBI taxonomy): domain Eukaryota; kingdom Metazoa; phylum Chordata; class Aves; order Coliiformes; family Coliidae; genus Urocolius; species Urocolius indicus. The sequence continues at coordinate 27,355 of WBNH01001459.1, forward strand.
AAAGAAAAAGGGCAGCTCATTAAATAAATACTTATAGTGAGTGTGAGAGAATATCTTCAAATGAGTGTACTTGCTACATTTCCAGTGTATCCATCAAAGTAGTAGAAGGTAATCCTGTATAAAGCATTTTGTGTTCTTTGATATATGCTATAATCAGCTGTGACCATGACAAATGCAGAAGGGTTGCAATAGAGAATGACAAGTAGATATACTTTATTTAAAAAGAAAGAGATGAAAGAAACCATATTTTTTCATCTTAACTCTCTTTGCCATATATTTTATTAGTGTATCCTCCAATAGTAAGGCTCCCGCAGCCATCCTCTAATCAATCACCCAATCTGTGAAGATTATGCACTCCAGCTCGAGCCACTTTTTGAGATACTTACTGCATATTGTGCACAACCATTTCAAATCATCAATTCCTGCTTCTTATTTTAATAACATCACCCATCATCTCTGAGAAGTAAACAGATCAGTGCTTTAATTTGTAAAAGAAACTTTACTAAAGTTACAGGACTGGCCTCATAGCTTCCAATCAGACAGTCTGTCTCCAAGGGGTAAAAGGTCAGTGCAGGGCAGTAAACCCTGTCTCATGTATCAGAAGGATGATGGTTGATCTTCATTAGAACCAATCGATGCCCAATTGTGTTTACCCTTACCATAACCCTAAAGCCTTTGTGGATTCTTCCTCACAGTACTGAGTCATCAGAAAATAACAAGTAAGTCTGTAATGGATTAGGAACTGGATAACGAAAAAAATGAGGACAAGGAGAATTTAATTTCCAGTCCTTTGATGAAGGAAACTTTCCTGGTCTCTTGGCATTGCTGGTAGGAATGAGCACATTACATTTTCCTGACCATAATTAAACAAGGAGATGGCAAAATAGGCATGCAGTATGAAAACATCATTCAAAGTCTGGGCAAGTACCAAAAATCTTCTCAAAGATATTACCAAAAAAAAAAAAAAAAAAAGATATGTCTGCCATAAAGTGTTGAAATTAAGAAAAAAAATTTGCCTTACCCACTGGGAGCTTTTCTGTACACTGCAATCCCTGTGGATGAGTAACTGCACACAACTATTATGAAACACAAAATTCCTGCTATTCCTATTCAAATGCTACCTATAATTTGTATAATTAAAAAGCCTCTTGCTTAAGAACAAAGATAGGGTTTATTTCCTTTCGTTTTGATCCAGGTGGTCTGATAGAAGAAGAGGTTAATGGTGGAGATGCTGTTAACAGGCTCATTCAGGAATGAGGATGGAGGCATTAAATAATTCAACTATTGCTGGTTCTTCAGGTTCTCCCTTATTCCACCATGATATATGTTCTCTTATGCGTATGTGATCTCTACTTCTGCTTTAGACATCACTTCCTAAATACTAGACAAAGTCTAGATTTATCACATAACTTACAGTGTCTACATTGTAACTTCTATCGAGGTTCTTTGGTATTAGCAAGGAAGTGTGTTCAGGAAATCATTTTCCCTACATGCTGACAGATTGGTCCTGTTGTATTTTTTATATGAGAGAAGACCTGTAAATGCATGAAAGTTACATCACAAGTCATGAGAGATATAACTTTTCTTTCCACTAGTTGGAATACGGAGTAAATATAAACCAAGTATGCCAGGAGAAATGAGGTATATTTTGACAAGTTAGTATTCATTTTCTCTGAAGAAACAAGCAGATTATATCACAGCACAACACTACAAAAGAGCTACATAGCTACTCCACTGAAAGGACCAGGAGATTTGCCTAGCCCTATTCCCTAGATCCCACCACGTCACATGAATGTGCTGTGGGTGAAAAATAGGAGTATAACTTTCACAGTTGTTAGATCTAATTGGTCTGGGGCAGTCTGCAAGGCCAAATACACGTCAACATATCATGCAAGGGAAAACTTAAAAAACATTTTTTATTTAACCAAACTGATAAATGTGATAACAGCTTGTGTGAGAAAAGATCTAGAAGTCTTCATCCCAATTCATCTTTCTTAAGGAACAAAAAAAAAGAGCAATCAGACAAGAGGACTGAGGACCTTGAAAGAAGATAGTATGTGATTTGTGTTACTAAGGAATTAAAAGAAGTCTGGTAATCATTGTTAAATTATCTTTGTATTCTCCCTGGTCTTACATAAGAAGAAAGCCTGGAATCAAACAGTGCAACTGGTAAAAGGAAGTAATATACCTACTCTACAGTCAGGCAATCTGAAATCAAGGTCCCCAGATGCTATTTGAGCATGTAACATTAAGAAAATGCCACAACATCCATAGATTGAAAAGGAGAGGTGGTCTTTCAAAAGACAGAAGCATCACTGGTCTACAACAGAGAATATTGATGTGAATTTATTTTATGAACTGCAAAACTTCTACAAAACAAAGCAAAATCAACTTAGTACTTGACATTATACAAGAAGCCAATAGGGCAGTGATGATTAGATCTGTTGTCCTGTCTGCAGTCCCCAGTTCTGGATCCACTGGAGTTGGCTATACCTGTTGCAAAACCAGAAATGGCAGCTGATTCTTGCTTGTTGAAATGACTAATTTAAAAAATCCTCTTAATTAGTGTTCTTGCAGCCAATCATACTTCTTGAACCCCTCTCCACATTGCTTAGGACTATTTAATACTGGTAAATATATCAGATGCTATGCAGGTCTTCATTAAGTGTGAAGTGTGTTGAGATTTTATTTTGGCAGCTTTGGGAAGTGAGGAAATGGAAATGTTTGCTGCTTTGTCTGAGGTGGCACCAAAAGCTAGACATTCATTCCACAGAAAGCAGCATGATCTCTGTTTTGAAGCTGCTACTGCAATGTATGTATACTTGCCATCATACACATTCAATGAGTGTCCAGTGTCATTGAAGCATATGTCCTGTGCTAAGGCTAAGGGAATTGAGAGATTAGATCAGAGAAGAAAAGATTTTTGGAGACATAATTATAGTCTGACAGTACACTGTTATGGTTTAAGCCCAGCTGGCAATGAAGGACCATGCAGGTGCTCACTCATCCCCACACACAATCCTGCCCTCCATAGGATGGCAGAGGTCTCAATGAGATGGGAGGCAAAAAGATAACCAAGGGCCTGGTGAATCAAGACAGGGACAGGGAGGGCTCACTGCCAGTTATGGTTCAAAGCAAAACAGACTCAACTACTCAACTTAAGGAAGAAGCTAAAAACAGAAAAGACAGAAAGTGAAAACAGAGAAGGGTAATGAGAAAAATACAATCAGGACTTTAAGATCTCCCTCCCCCATCCCTCCCTTCTTCTTGGGCTCAGCTCCCTGTTCCTGATATCTCTACCTCCTCCCCCCTCAATAGCTCGAGGGTGGTAGGGAATGAGGGATGTGGTCAGTCTCTCACATATGGTTTCTGCTGCTTCCTTCTTCCCCTGCTCCAATACAGAGTCTCTCCCATGGGATACAACCCTTAATGAACCTCTCTAGTATAAGTCCTTCCCAAGGGCTGCAGATCCTCACAAACTCGTGCAGTGTAGGTCCCCTTCATGACTGGCAGAACTTCAGGTACTTTCTCTTTCAGAGCAGCCTCCCCACAGAGCCTCCAGGCACAGTCACTACCTCTGATCTGAGGTGCTCCATGAGATACCAGCAGATCTCAGATCTACAACTGCCCTCCATGTGTTGCAAGGAGACAGCTGCCTTTCACCACAGCATGCAAAGAGTCTCTTCTCCAGCACATCTCTTCCTCTCTTCCCTTATTAACCTTGGAGTCCTCATGGTTGCGTCTATCTCCTCAAACTCCTTCCACCATCAGAAAGAGCAACCCTTGTCTTCTGGTTTCTTCTTAAAAAAAGTGATCATAGAGGCACTCAACTGGCTCAGCCTCAGAGGTGGATCTGATTTAGAGATGGGAAAAGATTTGAGCAACTTCTTACAGGAGTCACCATTATAGCTCCTTCTCCCTTACCAGAAATGCATTCACACAAATCTATGACATACATACAAAGAGGTACTCAAATAAAGAGAGAACCAAGATCTTTATGAAGATACAAAGCAGAAGACTTGAGAGATGATATTATAAATTGACACAGTGTTAATTATGTTTAGATAGAAAGAAGGCAAAAAATCATTAGGATAATTAAGCCCTAGAACAAAGCAGAGAGTGATTGTTGCATCATTCTTCCTGGAGATTTACAAGACCTGACTGTATGAACTCGTAAGCAACCTGGTCTGAATTCAGTGTTGACTACTTTCTAGTGCAGTATCAGACTAGAAACCTCACAAGGTCCTTTCCAGCCTAAATGGTTTTATGATTTCATAAATTATTCATTCAGATTTCATTACCTTGTCAGAGGAGTTAAAAAAAAAATGTGAAAGGTCACAGAGCAGTTCTGCTGGAGAACTGGCTATTAGAGTATTATTTTAATGGGTCTGGCATACATCTACAGGTTGATGTATTTTTCCTCTTACAATATTTTGATAGTTTTTTCAAGGTTCAGACACATTTACTAGGAGGATTAAGCTTAAGAAGATATGGTCAGCTCTATATAGCATTAACATTGTGATATTCAATGCCTGATTCCAAAGTATCATTTACTTGTTATAGAGTTGTCTGTTTTGGGTTACTATAAATTTTTTGGGAACAGTCTAGTTCAGACTCTGAAATGATTAGGTCATCAATTCATAGCAAATATTTTGTTTTACATCATATATTAATTACTCTATTTTATTTCTCTAACTAAAAGTCAACTCATATAAAGGCTAATGAGTCAAAATAGAGGCATAAACTCTGTTTTCATCACCTTTCCTCTTCTAAGTCATCTGTTTTCATCATGTTTCTTTTTTTCTGTTTTGTTTTTCAATTCTTCATTTCTTAATAAGCACTTAGCAAGGTCATGAAGTACCCAGTATTCTTTGTAGTAGTTTGAAGAGTAATCAACATAGTTCATTTCTCAGAGAAACAATCAGATAGCTTTCATAGTTCAGCATGATTCCCACCATGCCTTATGTTTACAGTTATTCACCAAAGATGGGGAAGCGTGCATTTGATCATAAACACTACAGAGTAATGCACTTGTAGCTCATGCATTTCCCATTTGAATAAACGATCAATTAGTCCATGTGATGTCCAAATGGAAAGGTTAGGTTAAATATCTTGGAAGGATGGATGGATGAGCCAGGAAAGAGTTTCTTCTGAGCAAATTAATTTAATACTTCAGTATTTCTTTTGTTATGTCATTTTCTAGGATATGTGATTTATTAAGCTCTCCATTTTGAAGTCCAGGAGGACTTATAGATTTTAATGGTACTTTCAAGTGTAGTTGGTTCTCTGGTTATACTGCCTTATTCTCAGGTCAAATTTCCAAGTCAATGTACTGCCCAGTTTTTTCCATCTTGATTTACTTTTCTCTCTCCTGTTTTCTGTAAACTCCTCAGGGTGTCAGATGGAATTATGATCACTGACACTGCCAAGTTTTATTTGACTTTTTATCTTTTACGTGATTGTATTCTGCTAGAAATGTTAACTTGAAATGCTACAGTGTCATAGCAAGCCACAATTTAGTGTCACACCTGTCTGTGCTCTAAGTTGGAGAAATACATCTTTTTTAATTTTTTTTATTAGCATTGAGCCAATCCATTCTAATTTCACTTTTATTGCCTCATCTGTAATCCTGTTCTTCTAGTAGCGGTTAGCCACTCTTGTTTTAATCTGGTGGGTCATCTTTGAAATCTTTCCCGACTTCCACATAACCATTTACTGTTTAACATGAAAGTCATATATGTTGATAAGCATCTTCATAACTGATTTTTCAGAGATCTCTTCCCCATCATAGCAGCCTTGTCTCCAGCTACACATCTTGAATACTAGCTACAGTGACTAGTTTCAGGTACAATTGGTAAGAGTAGATCAGGCAAAAGTGACTGCAGTTTTTCTGTTATTATATATACTTCACTAAGATTTAGCTCCACTGTGGTGTGTAAAAGCTATGTTCACTATGCTAAGTGTGCTTTCCAGTGGAAGACAAAATGATTTAGAAGTTCTTTCCCACTTTATAAACAACAATGGAAACACAAACCTTATAGGCTCAGTGCAGGTTGCTCCTTTTATTCTGGGAACATCATCAAAGGTTAAGATGAGGATGAAGCATATCCTTTCATGAGTATGTTCACAGCTCCATACAGAAGAAATTCTTTCTAGTGCTCAAAAATTTCTAATTCTAACTGAAATGATATCTTTCTATTCCCTCGCATGTGCATGATTTATACTACAAGATGAATGTACAAAAGACACAGAGCTTAAGACTCATACTGACTGCTAGCATATCCTTCCAGAGTATGGAAGGAAATTCTGTAACTACAGGTATCTGTTGCCGTTGCAGGCAACACTACGTGGTGGTTCAGACTGATCTCCCAACTCTCCGACAGTCGAGGGAAAGGATCACTGCACACATGGTGTGGATGGTGCTCTGTCTCCGTCTCCGTCTCCGTCTCCCTCCGTCTCTCTCCGTCTCTGTCTCTCCCTTATTGTTTATGTTATCCCTTATATCTGCTGGCATAAGCACCTCCTCTATCTCTGCCCCATGCCAGACCTCTCACCTCCTCTTCACCCCTCGCGTTACAATCCGAGATCTTCCGGATGCCTACTACAGGTATCTATGAATACAAAGATGTTTAACAAAAAACATCCTTTTAGGTACACTGCATATTCGGAACTCTGTTATTAAGAAAGTTAAAAAAACCACCACCACCAACAAAAACCTAAACAGAGATTCATTACTCTAGTGAGGGATAATAAAACCTTTTGATGGTATATGAACCCATAGCATGAGATTTGTTGTACAACCAATTGTTCATTTGAGGTGTAGATGAGCATAGATAAGAAAGTGATCGTCTCCCTGTACTTGTCACTGGTGAGGCCACACTGCAACTACTGTGTCCAGTTTTGAGCCCTGCACTACACCAAGGACTTTGATGTGTTGGAGTGTGTCCAGAGATGGGCAACGAAGTTGGTGAAAGGTCTAGAGAACAAGTCTTATGAGAAGTGCCTGAGGAATCTGCAGATGTTTAGCCTGGAGGAGGCTGAGAGGACACGTGATCATTCTCTATAACTACCTGAAAGGGAGCTGTAGTGAGGTGGGAGTCAATCTCTTCTCCCCAGTAATGAATCATAAGACACAAGGAAATGGGCTCAAGTTGTGCCAGGGGTGGTTTAGGTTTGCATTGGAATGGGCTGCCCAAGGAGGTGGAGGAGTCACCATCCTTAGAGATATTCAAAAGATGCATAGATGAGTTGCTGAGGAATATGGTTTAGTTTAGTGATGAACTTGGTAGTATGAGGTTAGTGGTTAGACTTGATGATCTTAAACGTCTTTTCCAACCGTAATGATTCTGTGATATTCTGTGATAAATGTAGCAGCACAGTGCACTGTTCTACAGGTGCTCATCCTCAGGGCAGGTGTGGCTAGGAGTAACAGAGCTTGAAATATCCTCCCAGTTGTGTCTTTTCATTTTTAGTAGCACAAGATAGTACACTTTATCATTTTAATCAAAGAGAACAGGCTGCAATGAGCAAGAGAATGTTTTCATCATTTAGCCATTGATCACTTCATAAAATTGGCACAGTCTTTTCAACCTCTCAGTCACTTCAGATTCCTCTTCTGAACCCAAACGTATGTCATGAAAAGAAGTAAGCTCTTATCTGAAAACATGATGAAACTCATTCATATGCTAAGAGTATTTCATTGGTTTTGCCTCTTTTAAAGCTGTTACAGTGTTATATTGGCTCTTTGCAGACTACCGAGGGTCTATTCTAACATTAGTACCAACTGTCAAGTGTCTCCAGGTGACCTTGATGTTAACCTTTGCTGTCTTGAGTTAATGTGAGATATTCCACACAGCCCCACAAATTAAACAATAGTTTTGGAAATGTTCTTTGCAGAACGATTACAAAGATTCAAGGAACGACAAGAAATACGTTTCTCTAAGTGAGAGGTTTTCATGCCTAGCTCAATAACTCTAATTCTACTCAAATAATGTCAGATTTGTTTGTCTGCTTGCTTTTACTAGAGCCTTTAACGTGCATCCTGGAGCAATGAAAGGAAATTACGGAAATGAGTTATCAACCAGCAATCTGAGAGCATTAGATACATGTGATAGCATTTTAACAGAAGTCAGAGGCTTGAGAGAAAGTGCTGTCGCAAATATTTTAATGCTAGGTCTGATGAAAGCATTTTCCTTTCTCAAGGGATCTCTTCATAGGGAAGTGGGCAATGATATCCATCAATTTTAGCATATATTGAGAAACCTGATTTCTTATAAAAGGCAGAATTTCCATACCTGAACTTCTCCCAAGAATACATATTAAATAATTTGGCAGGGTATTATGAATGCAAAGGTAAGCAGTTTTTACAGGAGCACTAACCATAGAGAAAGATATAAGTCCTGATGATACTGTTATACAGAAGTGCTCCTAGAACACAAGAGGTGACTCTTCCTATACAGTTTTTTTTCAGGCAGGGACAGTTCCTGTTGTTTTTCTGATGTCTTTCTGTCTTTTGTTTAAGAAATTGTAGTCACTGATGTACTCCAGATGGAGAGCTGTGTGAGCAGGAACAGACCTACTCTTTCCCAGCTGGTTCTTTATCAGTGTTTGCATATCCATAGTCTAAACTGACGGTAGCAAGAATAGAAATTGTTTATGATGACTCAAGAAAGACTGACTCTCCTAGAGCCCTAAAAATCATATAACATTTTTGTAGCTCTAGAAGACACTATACTGAGAGTCCCTGAAATAACCCTACCTTCCCAAATTTGTGTGAGCATCCTGACTGCAACCTGACCTCAAACCAGTGAAACATATTGCTATGCATAAGCTCTTTCTCTTTCACCTCATACTTTGGTTTCCATTGTAGGGATCAGAAGGGCAGCACAGCACGGTCCAGTCAGATTCCCTACCAGAAAACTAAGACACCACATCATGCTGTAGCCTAACTTCTGGAGCATCTAGATATAGATGGTGTCTTGTGTATTGAGCCACATTACTATGTTTAAACTTTGTGCTGAGTAGAAATGTCATATTCCAACTTCTTTTGCAGCTGATTTACCCTTTGTAGGAATTAGACTGTATCATTGAACCAAAACTCCTTGAATGTCACAGTACTCAAAATTCAGATTTTTATTATGTAGTAGAGGGCCATCTCATGGTTCTACATAGTAATCCGAACAGAAACTGTGGCCATTGTCTGCATTGGAAGTTATCAGCCTAAATTGCCTAGTCTACAGGATATGAAAACTAATTCAGTAATGACAATATGAGACAATAACCTTAGAACAAAGAATACATGGGTCTTTGCCACAGCTTTAATTTATGACAAGATGGAAAGGTCCTGTTCTAACCTGTGCTTTCAGTTTAATCCTGTGAAATACTGATCATGCTTTCTCACTTCAGAGGAATCTGCGAGTTTATTAATGGTTAAGAGTTTTCATCAAAAAGTGAGATGTGTGAAGAAAAACAAGACCTAAAAATATAGCCTAATGAAGAGCACAATAGGCTAAACCCTTTCTTGTGTACTCAGTTTCAAACAAGAAGAATGTGGTCATTGCTGAGGTGAAGATGCAATTCCTGGTAATTCTCCAGCTGTTAAGACAAAACACATAGTAGTTACTGTATTCATGCTTCCCTTGTACCTGCACTTAAAAGTCCTATAGTCATTTGGATAACCTTTTACCCAAAAACATGGTACCTTCTGATATGCCATCAGCTTCACTGGCTTAGGGAATAGTGCATCTGGCTAGTTCCTCAACACACCAATTTTTTCAGGTAAGGTTGAGGCACGTAGAGGAAAGGTCTGAGCCACGTTGACACTTCTCTTGCCTAGTATTTTGAGGAATAATATGCTAACATACTTTACCTCCTTCAGTCCACCAGGATAAGTCTTAGCAACAGGCCAAGCTCATACACTACATAAACCCAAAGATATTCATGATATTGAACCATATCCCAGTGACACACAGCCTCGGTGCTGAGACTAGCAGGAGGTGCTCCACACACATGCAGTGCTCATTCCCAGATCACCTCGGCCTATTAGCAAAGCTCTTGAGCCCCCTGCACAAAGCTAACAGCAGCTTCCCCACAGCACAAACCAAACAACTGAAGAACTGCTATGATCCCTCTTCAAATCCTTATGGGCAGCTTTCCTGGAAGAGCCAGTTTGCTGTCTAATCTTAAAATGCAAGGTGCTCAAAGTTTCCAGTAAAAAGCACAAAGCAGGACTGGGTACTCTGCATGCCTGTGTATGGTAAGCAACTAGGCCCCATGCTTCTCTAATCTCATCACAACTGAGGTAGGCTTGAAGATTCCCAGTAGAATTTCAGAGTAATACCAAATATAGTAACTTAATTCAGAGAGTAATGAATACTGTGAATTGTGCATTAACATTCACTGCAAGCTGCTTAGAACAGATTTACCAGCCAAATCTAGTTTAGTCAGTTTTAGCTAATGTCCATTTAATGTGGCCAGGGAGAAAGGAGCAAAATGTATGTTCAAAAAACAAGAGAACTACCAAGGAAAGTAGCATTCAAGACAAAAAAAATTCTGTAAGGTTTAACAGGCTATAGAATTTTCAGGTTTAGATAATTTACTATGGAAACTAGAATAGCCTGGATTTTCCAGCAATGCTCTGTGTGTGCTTGTGTTCTCACTAGAACTTACAATGGTTATATTTGAGCACCACAGGAAGCCAACATCACTTGTGCTTTTTAATGGGTGCATTTATGATGTAAATGGCACTGTTACTGTTAGGTTTTGGTGACCTCAGATATACATAAATGAAGGCTCTAGAGGTTTTGGAAGACAGTGACATAAGTTGTTAGCTACTCGTTTCTCAGAAGTAGGGTTCAGATTTCTTGGAAATGTCATCATTTTGGGGAGCGATGATATTACATCTAGATTCATAACAATGAACAAGTACTCATCAGAGAATCACTACACCCACCACACTCTCCTCACCTGCAGAGCAGGTGGTTTTATCATACGCTGTGAAGGAGGATTTGGCCTTTGTAAAACTGTTATAAATGTTCCTGATTACTTTCTCACCATTCACATAATTGGAAATGCACTCCAAGAAAATTAACTCTATGATTTCTCCAGGGACTAATGTGAAGACTACTGACATCATGACTCCTAACTCTTTTACTAATTTATAGGAAAATCTACAACTGAACAGAAAAAAAATACTTTCCAAGTTTGCACTAGACGGCTGACAGATCTACTTTCTGATTGCAAGAGTTTTTCAAACACAGTCAGATCATATCAGCCTTCACTGGACTTCCATTGAAGCAGGCAAGGTTCACAGACAGATCACATATTTCATTCACCTCTCATTGTTTTTAAGCTGGTGACCTCTGTACTTGTCAGATCCATTACTTTAATCAGTGTAGCCTTAAAAACAATATTTTCAATGATGATGTTACAGATTTGGCTGCTACTGATGGTCTCAGGACAAAGAGCAGTATGGAAATCATCTTTATCTATTTATTTAGGCTCTTTAGGAGTTATGAAGATAAATGCTACTAATAGGGGTATTATTTTATACTCCAGTTGACTCAGGGATCTCTTGGAGTTCAACAAGGATAAGTACAGAGTCCTGCCCCTCAGGAGGAACAATCTCATGCACCAGTACAGGCTGTGCATTGACATGCTGGTGAGCAGCTCTGCAGAGAGAGACCTGGGAGTCCTGGTTAATAAAAAACTAACCATGAGCTAGCAATGTGCCCTCGTGGCCAAAGGGCCAGTGGCATTCTAGGATACATCAAAAAGAGTGTGTCCAGCGGGTTGAAGGAGGTTCTCTTCCCCCTTTACTGTGGCCCTGGTGAGGCCTCATCTGGAGTCCTGTGACAAGTTCTGGGCTTCTCAACTCAAGAAGGACAGAGAACTTCTGGAGAGAGACCAGCATAGGGCCACCAAGATGATCAGGGGACTGGAACATCTTTCATACAAGGAAATGTTGTGGGAACTGGGGCTGTTTAGTCTGGAGAAGAGGAGACTTAAGTGGATCTCAGTAATATTTACAAAT